>PVKE010004089.1:0-67086 GCA_004027555.1 Craseonycteris thonglongyai
TGTCTTTATCTGTAGCTACTTTGAATTAATAAATATTGTTAATAATTATCCATGTTCTTTTAATTTCCCTGGACGTGAGTTTTTTGGCCCTTTAAATAATTATTGTTGTTGTTTTTTACGTAGGTAGATAAGCCGTATATCTATATTTCAGTACGAGGTGTACTCAGCGAGCTATTGATAGATTAGCAAAAAGTAAGTCATATTATTCTTTCATGATAAATTTTCCTGGCCCCAAAAAAAACACGAAAGTGAAATATTGAAATCAAATTATCAGCCATACTGTGCATTTTTATAACAACTTTTTCATATTTACAAACAAATAGTACAACAACTTATACATTGCAGTTGATAAAAAAATTAAATTGCATTTTAAGTTAGTAAAAATCTATCTTGAAAAAGTGTCGGAAAATCGAATTTTTTAGGTATCGCATGTACGGAATGCTGCTATCAAAAGTTGGGTCTGGAAATTTATTTTCTTCATGAGCCTATATCTCGAAAACTTAAGTGATTTAAAAAATAAAAAATAGTTTTGAACATATATTTTACTTATCTACCCATACCTCGCTGGAATGCACCTTATACTGAAACACAGTGTATAAACACAGTATGCATTTCACACCCCTTCTTCCCCCTTAGACTACGCCTATGACAACAAGTGGATCGCGACACACTTTTAAGATAAAAAGTAGATCTTATATACAGAAAAGTTGACCACCCCTGGTTTATAGTATCTAATTTAATCTCATCAAATTGCGTTAGCAATTTATAAATACCAGTGAAACAACTCCAAGGTACCTACCCTTACACAAACCGAAATAAATAACAACAAAACTGTTTCGATGGGACTGTGGGGAAACAGATGCCCTGAAATGTGGCTGATGGCCCGTAAGCTGGAGAGGACACTGGCAGCAATGTAACAAGAACTCTGAATTCAGCACACCTCTTGACCTTATATCAGGAGGGAAAAAGTAACTACCAGCAAGCCTAACACCCTGGAAATGACCCAAGTCATTGTGAAACAAGCGATGATACATTAATGTGAAAGAATGGCCATTTAAGCACCAAAAATGACAGGTATGTGGGCTGTGTTGATACAGGTAGTGATTTGTCTTAGGGATTGCTTCCTTTTGAGGACAGAATTCCTGCCAATTAGCTTAAATAAAGAAAATTTAACTGTGAGAATACAGAGGTCTCTCAGGGCTCCCAAGAGCAACAAATAGGCTCTCGAAGGACAGGGTCATAGGCCTGGAAGGTCACGAGGGACTAGGCGACACAGCTAAAGGTGACAATTCTCTCCTCACCCAACTCTAGTCGGGATCCTCTGAGCCCTTCTGCAACTAGGCCTCGCCCCTGGCCTAGAAAGACCCCAACAAGCACTAACATAGTGTCTAACACCTCAAGCCCCCCCCACTTAGGATGGCCCACGCCCCACATGAAGTGCCTGCAGCCAACACTTGAAGACCCCTGGTTCCCAGTCTCTGTGGGAGGATAAGAGCCTCACTTTGATAAGTTAGTTTTCTAACTCAGGTAGTTTTAAACTTTGATGAGTTTTTGGACAAAAAAGCCAGAAACGCCGAAGTGATACATACAAGACAGACATTGATCAAATTGATCAATTTGTCAAATCCGCTGGTCAGAATGAATCCCTGCCAGGAGTTCCTGTGACCCATTTGATCCTTCTATTATGGAACTGATCTACTGATTTATGATTAATTGTGTACACAGTTGTCTTTGCTCAAGGCCAGGGAATATGCTTAATTGTCTTTCGCTCCTTCGTGTCAATACAGTGCTTGGCCAATTGTAGGCGTTCAATAAATGCTTTGATGACTAACTGAACCCCTTGTGTATTCATTCATTCATTTATTCCTTACAGACTTCTTAGTTGGTTGGTAGGGAGTAGATATCAGGACTAGTTCAGTCCAGCCCAAGGCAGCACCTCTTACTAGGAGCAGAGAGAAGCAAACAGGGCTCCCCTTGTGTGTGTCCTGAAGAGAGACCTAAAAATAAGGCAGAGAGCAGGGGATGCAATGCTGGCGGCTAAAGGAGAGAAAGGAGATCAGATTCCTGCTCTTCTATAACCGTC
This sequence comes from Craseonycteris thonglongyai, assembly GCA_004027555.1. NCBI lineage: Eukaryota > Metazoa > Chordata > Mammalia > Chiroptera > Craseonycteridae > Craseonycteris > Craseonycteris thonglongyai. The sequence goes on from PVKE010004089.1 coordinate 2,084, forward strand.
CCTCTCCAGACAACCCTGTCATTCTTTCTGGTTTCCCAAACTGAGCCCTGCTCTGCAGCCAGATAGGAGAGATGGAACCAGAAGGAGGAGTTTGTACATTTTTCTGTTCTGGGGTCTAGATAGACACACACATGTACTGGTTTCCTAGTCACCAAAACGCAGTGGTTTAAAACAACAAGATTATCTTATCATGCTGGACATCACATGTCCAAAATGAGCTTTACAACAGGGCCAAGACCAGGGTCTGCTGGCCTTGTTCCTTCTGGGGGCTCAAGGGGAGACTCCGCTGCCCTTCCAGCTTTCAGAAACCATCTGCACTCCCTAACTCGGGCCCACATCACACCACCTTTTTTTTCTCTGCTTCCATCACCCATTCCAGTCCCTGCCCCCCTCTAATGAATCTCAGGGTCACTTCCTTAAATCAAGACCCTTAACTTAATCACACCTGCGAAGTCCCCTTTCCCTTCTGTTATTTTAGGGAAGATCCACAGGTTCCAAGGAGGAGGTTATGGGTATACCAGCCGATGACAACATGCTCAAGGTGACCGTCTTCACCACAACCAGAAGCCTGTCTCTCCCAAAAGCGCTTTCTTACCTGGCATTTCTAGCCTCCTTAACAATTGTAGCAAATCTGGGCAGCCGGGATGGCTCAGTGGGTTAAGTGCTCACTTTATAGCCCCAGGGACCAAGGATCGAATCCCTGCCCCAGCCCATGGGGGCCCATGTGCTGAACTGGGGAGTGCCCCCATGTGGGAGGCCCCCTGGCTGGGTTCCAGCCCTGTGCAGCCACTGCCCACCTCTGTAAACCATCATCAAAAGCTGATGATGTGCAACTATGGAGACTACTCTGGGCCCTCCCCCTTCTGTCTGTCTCTTTCTGTATCTGTCTCTGTCAAAACCGATAAGATAAATCTTAAAAAAAACTTTTTTTTATTGTTTTGACAGAGAGAGAGAGAGAGAGATACAGATACAGATACAGAGAGAGAACTGAACTGGGGGAACTCCCCAGTTCAGCACATGGATCCGCACAGGCCGGGGCTGGGATTTGATCCTCGGTCCCCAGTGCTGCAAAGTGAGCACTTAACCCACTGAGCCATCCCGGCTTCCCCAAATATTTAAAAAACAAAAAAATGGTAGCAAATCAATGACACAGGTAACTCATTGGTCAGGTATATAATTTAACATTGCTGGAGAAAAAGTGATCTGACCAAAACCCAGCCCATTGAAAAAAATGAAAGCTTCAGAGCCAAAACCACTGCTGAAGAGAGGGATGCACATGTTTGGGGTTCCTGCCTGCCGAGGGGTTCCCAGTTGAGGAAAGTGGAGTCACCATGCCCCGTGGCTCCTCACTGAATGAAAGCATCTTGGCTTCAACCATCTGTGCTAGAAATGGTTATGTGTTCAGCTTCTTGAACCAGCTCTCTGCCCTGCACATGTTAGTACACACATGTAGTTTACATGTGTGGTCCCAGCATGGCAGACTGCCAAGCCTCCTGGCTTCTCTGACCCAGGCCTCCTGCTCCAGACGCTTTAGGAAACCATGATCCACTCGGGGGCCTGATCTGGGCTCTGCCTCACCGTGTTCACCCTGCAACAGATGCTGCACTGTGTGCCTCTGCCTGTTCTTCGCAGGCCAGTCCAGTCCTGCCTGCTCACCTGGCGTGCCTGCTGCACCCCAGCTTGGCATGGCTGAGAGGCTGTTGGCTCCAAGCCAGATCCCACTCGTCTGCCCCTCCCAAACCCACACAAGAGGGAATATGACCTCCCACCCCAAGCCATTCAGGGAGTGGTGACCCGTGGAACACAGGAATGGCGACCCCAGCTGGGCTCTGCAAGGGTGTGTGTGCACTGCTCTGTGCTCTGGGGCGGAGTGTGGACGCAGCCCCTCCTTGCATGGTTTGAATCTCAACTCACCACGCAGCAGCTTTGCCATTTGGAGAAGTCATGCAGCCTCTTAGGGCCTCAGTCTCCTCATCTGTACCATACAGGTGATACAATACAGCCTCACCATAAGGTGATGGGTGGAGAAAAAATAGGTCAGTCTTGTCAAATGCAAGGGCACACGTTTGAGAAGTTAGTGAGGCGACTTGGATTCCCAGGGCTCTGGCCATGCAAGCCCAATCCATCCAGGCACAGCTGTGGTCTGTAGCCACCTGGGTGTCATTTACTCAGGTTTAAATACCTATCGGGACAAGGACGGGCCCTGTGGCTGGCTGAAGTTCCCAGGACCGCAGCAATAATTCCAGGAATCGCCTAGTTACCTGGCAGCCGTGCTGTGTTTTGGATCCAAGGAAATTTGGCTGAAAGAGTACTGAGGACTCAAGGACTTGCTCTCTGCCCCCACTCCCCCACTTTCCCAAGAAAGCTGTAGCCTTCCCCACTCCACGTGGTGAGAACTGGAGCTCAGCCCATTTGAGAGCAGGGGCTGGGGGAAGGTCAGGAACTGTGAGGCAAATAACCATTATGTGAAAACTAATTTGCTATTCTAGTGTTGTGAGGTTTAGGGCTAATATATGAAGATGCTATAGTGCTTGGCATGTAGTATTTGCTCATTAAATGATGCATTCATTCCACAAAAGTTTATTAAGCACCTACTATGTCCCGGGCACTATACGGGGTCCTAGGACTATGGCAGTAAATAAGATGCATGTTGTTTCTGACCTTGTGAAGCTTATCATTCACCAGAAATAGCAGCTTGGAGCTGCGCCTTGGAAACCCTGCTATCATCCTACATTTTCTAAAATATCGTCTTTCCCTAAAGACTTTAAAACACTTATGATCTTATATGTATATTTTGGAGAATATTGTATCCTCTTCTCTAAAGAAGTGGTTCTCGACAGGGGTCAGTTTTGCTGCCCTGGGAACATTGGGCAATGTCTGAAAACACTTTTTTTTTTTTTTGTAACCTGGGGGCTGGGGGTTCAGGGGTCATGATCCTGGGATCTAGTGGGTAGAGGCCAAGGAGGCCACCACACAGCCTACAATGCACGGGACAGCCCCACAGCACAGAGTCACCTGGCCTAAAATTTCAATATACCCAGGCGAGAAACCGGGGCCTCAAGGGGACCTATTTAGTCCACAGTCAGTTATCTCAGACAGCAAAGGGAGAGAAACACATTCCACCCTTACAAGTCTTAGAAAAACGGGGCCTCTGTCCATGACACTTGCCCTTGCTAGAGGAGATGGAGCTGAGGAGGCTCTGGAGCGCAGGGAGAATTAACCCTGGAGTCTGTTTTCAGGGCATTCAGCACTGTCACTGCATTTGGTTGAGTGTTATATTTGACTGATCCTCTTATAGAAATAAGTTTACAAACACAAAACTCCTGGTAAAGATCTTTTTTTACTGTTTGGAAACCCAACCAAGATATGCAAATGAAGTCAAGGCCACTAAACCCAAGTTTTCAGTTCATGTGGTTTTCTTTCTTTCTTTGTAAAGTGGGTTAAACGGTTGTCTGGACATAATTAATCCAATTTGGTCTTTAGAGCAGCCCAGACTTCCACAGCGAATGGTTTTTGATCTGATGTTTTTTTTCACATCTGTGCGGCAAAGCAATACAATTTTGGACAAGCCAGAGGATGAGGAAGAGGGAGGCAAAAATAAAATGAGGCCCCAGGAGATAGAGGGAGGGAGAGAGGGAGGAAGAAAGAGAGGGATGGTGAGAGGGGGAGGGAGAGAGCAGGAGCAGGGGAGGGGAGAGAGAGAAAGAGAACCAAAGGCTGGGGGTGGGGGCAGGAGTGGCTAACAAGCACAGAAAGAATGGAAAGGGCTAGTCAGCCATTGGAACTTTCTGGGCTTCAAGAGCCCTGGTTCCCCACCTCCACTTACCTCTTTGGCTTCTGCACTGTGTTCCCCAAGCATTGCGCTGGATTCTAGCTCTTGTCTCTCTCCTTCAGCCTCTGGGCAGAGGTCGAAGCTCCTGTCTCACAGGTGGGCTCTGAAGCAGAATCCGTGTAGGAACAGCACACCTCTCTGAAGAGAAGCTGGGATATGTGGGTGTGAAATTCAGATGGTGCCATTCCCATTTGCCTTATCATAGTAGATTATCACTAAATACCTACTGCTGTTGTTGACAAACCTTGAACACCCATTAGTTAGAACCAGACACAGGATGACTGGATCATGTCTGGATCATAACTGGATCACAGGATGATTGAAACTATGATGTGACTCCTTTGAACTGAGTAGTTCATGTCCCATTGGCTGAACAAGCCACATATATCTTTTTCTTAGAAATGATGTTTGATTTTAAACATCTGGTCTGAAACGTGCAAACCATTTTTTTTCCAATGTGCTGTTTTACTTGGAACTTGTTGCAGGTGTTAAATGTGCTGTTAGGTTCTTGCACATTCAACTCGTCTGAGCCAACCTGCAGATTGCTACACTTCTCTCATAAAGCCATCCAACACAGCAAGTCACAAATTAATCAGTCACCTGTAATTCTTTGGTTAACAGAATTTTGTGTTATATTAAGCATAATTCTTCATTCTTTTAAAAAATCGTTTGTGACTGGCTGATGCCCAGTGTTCAATAGCACTTCCCTAATATAAGCAAGAATTTCATTAAAACTTCCCAAGAGGATGTGTCATTACTTAAACTTGCCCCTGACATATTGGCCTTCAATAATGAAACTCTTCTTCACTTCGGAATTTACTGGAATAAGCTCATGTCTTGACCAAAATACGTTTCCTTCTCTTGAATTTCTTTAACTTTGGTTTTGAATTCAACTCTTAGAAATTCAGTGAGCGTTTCTGCTGGTTTCCTTATAGCATAATATTTAATAAATACCCCCTACGCCTGGCACACAACATGTGCTCAGTGAGGGTTTGTCAGGCGAAAGAAAAGGAGGGCTTTGCAAAGTGGGTCATCAATACATTACGCAACGGTCAGGCTGCAAGGCCCGCAGAGGACGTCTCCTTGTTCTCTGCCTCTCATCTGGGCAGTTCCAGGACTGAGGGATCTCTCACCAGGCCAATCTCCCTCCAGTTCTAAATAGAGTCATTGTGCTGGAGGTGCAGCAGTGTCGTCATCAGCGGGGGCCTCGTAGGCAGTGCAGACAATCATTCCTCAGCCGGCCAGCACGTCTTCTCAGGGAGCATTTGTTTCCAGTAGCGTAGGTCAGGCCCATCCTATGGAAGCCCCAGCCGGTGAGAGGAATGGAAATGATGGGGCCTGAATAGTCTTCACTTTGTTCTTCTGACAAGTGACAGGATAATTAGTCCAAATGGGATGCAGCCTCTCCCAGACTGTATTTATAGTCTAATTGCAGAGCTTTCTTTCCCATGAAGGAGCCTGGAATGCCTCCTTAGTAGATGGCAGTGCCAGGAGGGGAACAGGCAGCTGACACCGCCACGCTGGACACGCTCTCCCTGCCCCACAAAGTGCAATGGTGCACTTTGTGTCCAGGATTCAAGAAACGGGGTTGCACCCCAACTCTGCCGCTGATGAGCTGTGTGACTGAGGAGGCCCCTTTATCCTCTCTTAGCCTCAGATTCTTATGTTAAGTGGGGATGATAATCTCTGTCTCACGGGAGAGTGATCAGGATGAAATGCGATGAATTTTGTACAGCACTCTATGAATTATAAAATGCATGATACAAACGTATGTGTGTTGCCATAAATAACAGAAGTGCCCAGATTTCCCCCTTTACAGAGAGCCAATGCCCACTTGACCTTGCTGTGTGAGGCTCTATCATACTTACAATGTAAGTTTGCTATCATTTTCTCTCCTTTCCTTCCCTCTGGGGCCACTGTTATCCAAAACTCAAGCTCATGGTTAATGCCCAATAAATATTTCATTGCTAATATTACATCTTGCAATATTACATCTTAAGAGACATATTGATTCAGCAAACAGAAGAGATATGCTGTATATTTGTCTAAATCAGGATGCCCAATCTTTTGGCTTCCCTGAACCCCATTGGAAGAAGAATTGTCTTGGGCCACACATAAAACACACAAACACTAATGATAGTTGGTGAGCTAAAAAAAGAAAAAAATTCACACACAAAAAAATCTCGGGAAGCCGGGATGGCGCAGTGGGTTAAGCGCTCACTTTACAGCACCGGGGACCCAGGATCGAATCCCGGCCCTGGCCCGTGCGGACCCGTGTGCTGAACTGGGGAATGCCCCCAGTTCAGTTCTCTCTCTGTCTCTGTATCTGTATCTATCTATCTCTCTCTCTCTCTCTCTCTCTCTCTCTCTCTCAAAAACAATAAAATAAATAAATAAATAAAAATCTCATAATGTTTTAGGAAAGTTTGCAAATTTGTGTTGGGCCACATTCAAAACCATCCTGTTTTGCATGTGACCTGCAGGCCCTAGGTTAGACAACTGTGGTCAAAATAAATAATACATATTTGCAAATAAATTGAAGAGAGGTCATGCTTAGAAGAGCATTTTTTTCATTCCCAAGTACATTTGAGTGAGTACATAATACTGATATGCCTTTGTCTATATATTTTTGAATTTAACAATTTTAATATAATTTGACATCAAATTATTTTATATAATTTGAAATGAGAGCACTTAATTAACTCTTTCCTCTGATTGGATATTTTTTTTAATTTCCCTCCCTTTCTTGTCTTCTGTATGTCCTATTTCTCTACCTCTTACATGGAAAGAAAATAATTTTAAAATGCTAATGAATAATTCTATGTAATTCAACATATATTTACTGGATGCCCTCTATGCAGAACTGAAAAAGACTGAAACCTATGAGGGTTTTTTTTGTTGTTTTTTTTAAAGATTTATTTTTATTATTTTTGACAGAGACAGAGACAGAGAGAAGGGGAGGGCCCAGAACAGTCTCCATAGTTGCACATCATTGGTTTTTCCACATAGTTTCATTCCACAGGTGGGAGTGGGGCTGCACAAGGCAGGAACTGGGCCGGGGTCTCGCCCCAGTGAGAACTAAACTGGGGGCACTGCCCAGTTCAGCATATGGGTCCACACGGGCTGGGGCCGGGATTTGATCCTCAGTCCCTGGGGCTGCAAAGTGAGCGCTCAACCCACTGAACCATCCTGGCCTCCCCTGAAACCTATGGGGTTTTCTTCTCCAACTCACCCAATCACAATACTCCAGTTACAATATACACATGGACATGCCATTCAATAGCCTGGGTCTCAGGGCTTTTAACCTCTTTAACCCATTTAACACCTGCAGTTACTAGATAATAATGAACTTTCCCTTCTCAGTAATGCATCCTCTCCTGCCCTTGAACCCCTGCCAAGCCCTTCAGTCAATGCGATTGAAGCTTGTTGCCTTGGGAAAGAGTAGAAAGGTCAATGGCTAAAACAACGAGGTTAGGGATCAGCCTCATACTTCAAACTGGACTTTTAAAAAGTTCATAGTGAAACAACAGTCCTAAAAGCCAGGATTTTGAAAAAAGAAAGGGGTATTTTTCAAAAATCCTAAAACTGGGTTTCTACATAAAAAGAAATCCCTTTGTTGGGAAAGCCAGGATGGCTCAGTGTGTTAAGAGCTCACTTTGTAGCCCCAGGAACTGAGGATTGAATCCCGGCCCTGGCCTGTGTGGACCCATGTGCTGAACTGGGGAGTGCCCCCAGTTCTGTTCTCACTGGGGTGAGACCCCGGCCCAGTTCCTGCCCTGTGCAGCCCCGCGCCCACGTGTGGAATAAAACTATGTGAAAAAACCAATGATGTGCAACTATGGAGACTGTTCTGTGCCCTCCCCCTTCTGTCTGTCTCTGTCTCTGTCTCTCTGTCTCTCTGTCTCCCTCTCTCTCTCCCTGTCTGTTAAAAACAATAAAAATAAATCTTAAAAAAAAAGAAAAAATCCCTTTTAGAAGACTGACCGTAAGCTAAGCACAGATTCCTGCCACTCTTAGAGAAGAAAGTCCTTCCACCAGAGTGGGAAAGAGCTGGGAACAACAAGGGGCAGAGCTTAGATGCAGGTCTCTTGCCTTGCCTGAGTGTCAAAACTCTGCAGTAGCGAAATATTCCTCGGATAAGCATGGGGGATGCTAAGACTATCAAGGCTGGTTTTCTGCTTCCCCAGGTGGAGTGTGGGGATGCTGAGTATGTCTCTCAGACAATGGTTGAGGGAGGTGCAGTCTGGCATCAGCCTCTAAGATACCATGTTATTGAGAGTGGTTTAGAACAGGAACAGGGTTCTCAAACTTTTTTGTCTCAAGTACCTACTGAGCCTGTTTCTCTAGTGTGTGGTTTTCAAATCTTTAGTCTTAAGATCCTTTGGGGGGAAACTGGGATAGCTCAGCAGGTTAAGCACTCACTTTGTAGCTCCAGAGAGAGAAGATCGAATCCTGGCCCAAATCCATGTGGACCCATATGCTGAGCTGGGGTGAGCCCCCAGTTCATCTCTTGCTGGGGCCTATGCAGGAGACTCCTGGCCCAGTTCCTGCCCTGAGTAGCCCTGAACCCACCTGTGGAGTGAAATTATATGGAAAATTAATGCTGTCAACTATGGAGACTGCTCTGAGCCCTCCCCCTTCTCTCTGTCTCTGTCTCTCACTCTGTCAAAAAATAACAAAAATAAATCTTTAAGATCCTTTGACACTCTTACAAATTACTGAGGACCCCAAAGAATGTGTGTGTGTGTGTTTGTATTTATGTTTATCTGTGTGTATCTATATATCTATATCGATCTATATCTTTTATATATATATACACACACACTGTTAGAGGTGAGGAGAGCTCAGTGGTCTGACTCCTGGCCCGGCCCGTGCAAACCCATGTGCTGAACTATGAACAGCACAGCAGCCAAGGTTCTTGCCTCCCATGCAAGAGGCCCAGGTTCGCTTCACGCTCAGCATGGCCCACATCCACCTGTGCGGAATGAAAACATGTCACAACTAGCAATGTACAACTATGGAAACTGCTCTGGGCCCTCCCGCTTCTCTCTTCCGCTCTCTCTCTCACACACACACACACACACACACACACATAATTTTGCTGTGAATCTAAAATTGCTCTAAAAATCTATTTTAAAAATACATGAGGAGAAGTCGGGATGGCTCCATGGGTTAGTCTTGCAGCCCCGGGGTCCAAGGATCGAGTCCCGGCCCCGACCCATGTGGACCCATATGATACACTGGAGTGTGCTTCCCATGTAGGAGGCCCCAGCTTGCGGGGCGTGCTTCCCATGCGGAAGGCCCATGGTCCAGTTCCCACCCAGTGCAGCCCTGTGCCCACCCACCTGTGTAGAATGAAACTATGTCAACAACTGGTAACGTACAACTATGGAGACTGCTCTGGGCCCTCCCCCTCTCTCTCTCTGTCTCTCTCTCTGTAAAAAAAAATAAAATATTTAAAATATATATATGAATCAAAAACCAACAGAATTGCAAGGAGAAAATCTATGCTTGGAGTTAGTTGAAGATTTCAATATTTCTCTTTAAATAATTCATAGAGCAAGTGTACAGAAAATTAGTAAAAATATGGTACACTACCCCAACAGCAGAATTTGTTTTTTCTTTTCAAAAGCATACAGACCATCATGTGCTATAAAACAAATCTTTAGAAGGATTCAAGTCATACAAAGTATGTTCTCTGACTACAAAATTAAAATAGAAATCTTGAAGAGGAAGATATCTGAAAAGTTTCCAAATATTTGGAAACTAGATAGCACACCTCTAAATTACACATGGGTCAAAATAAACCAAAATTGAAATTAGGAAGTATTTTGAACTGAAAAGGAAACAACATATAGAATTGTTGGAATGCTACTAAAGTACCGTTAGTACTTAGGGGGAAATTTATAGTACTAAACACATATTTGAAAAGAATAAAGTTATCAAATTAATGACGTCAGCTTCCATATTAAGACATTATACAAAGACCAAACTAAACTTAAAATAAGCAAAATAAGTGAAACATAAAAAGTATCAGAGTGGAAATCAATGATCTAGAAAACAGAAAACCAACAGAGAAAATCAAAGCATTTAAAGCTGGTTTAATATTCTGTAGTTTTATAGAGGCTGCTCTGCGCCGCACCCCCCCATCATCTCAGTCTCTGTCAAAAACAATAAATCTTAAATATATATATATGTATTCTGAAGTTAATCAATGTACCGGTAATTCATATTAACAAACCAAAAAAAAAAAAAAGAACCGTATCAAATGAATAGATGCAGAAAAGGCATTTGATAAATTCCAACATCCATTCCTGATTTTTAGAGAAATGTAGATTAAATCTGACAAATGATGTGAAAAGATCTATTCACTGAAACCTGCAAGACGCTAAAATTAATGAACACATGAAAAAAAGATCAATGACAAATACTGATTGTAATTCTTGCCAAACTGATATATGCCTCAACACAATCCCAATCAAAATCCTGTTTTTATAAAAACTGACCAGTGATTCTCTAATTCATATGGAAATCAAAGGACCTAAAATAGCCTACCCAACTTTAAAAAGGAAAAACAAAGTTGGTGGACTAACACTACCAAATTTTTTTTTGTTTTTGACAGAGAGAGATACAGAGACAGAGACAGAGACAGAGAGAGAGAGAGAGAGAGAGAGAGAGATACAGAGACAGAGAGAGAACTGAACTAGGAGAACTCCCCAGCTCAGCACATGGGTCCGCACGGGCCGTGGCCGGGATTCGATCCTCGGTCCCCGGCACTGCAAAGTGAGCACTCAACCCACTGAGCCATCCCGGCTTCCCCCAGATTTTAAAATATCTATAAAGCCAAAGTTATTAAGATAATGTGGTCTTGGTGCAAAGATATACAAATATGTACATTCCTACCAGCAATGCACAGGGGTTCCAAGTTCTCTTCATTCTGGCCAACACTGTTATTTTCTTGTTTTTTGATAATAGCTATGCTAATAGGCATAAAGCTTTATTTCATTGTGGTTTTGATGTGCATTTCTCTAATGATTAGTGACATTGAGCATCTTTTCATGTGCTTACTGGCCAGCTGTTTTCTTTGGAGAGATGTCTTTTCAAGTTCTTTCTTCATTTTTAATTGGTTATTCTTTTGCTGAATTGTAGGAAATCCTTATATAGAGTATTGATTTCTTATGCAATATATGATTTGTAAATATTTTCTCCCAAACTGTAGGTGTAGGTAGAGGACATTAACAGCGCAAAGTCAGATACGCAAGTTTTACTTTTTTAATGAAATCCAATTTATATTTTCTTCTGTTGCTGGTGCTTTGGCATCATATCCAAAAAATCAGTCAAATTGAATTATGAAGCTTTCCCTGTTTCCTTCTAATAGTTTTTACATGTTTAGCTCTTGATGTTTAGGTCTCTAACCCATTTTGAGTTAATTTTTGTATCTGGTGTAGTGTAAGTCCCAATTTCATTCTCTTGCATGTCAGTTCCAAGTTCTCCCAATAACACTTATTGAAAACACTGCCCTTTTTTTTTAATCTTTGTCAAAAATCATCTGACCATATATACAAGGGTTCATTTCTGGGTTCTTTATTCTATTCCATTGGTTTGTGTATCAGTGTTTATGCCATTACCACACTGTTTTGATTGCCATAGGTTTGTACTATGGGTTTCATTTTATTTTTGAAATATTAATACACACACTCTTTCTGGCTCATGTTCTTTTAATACTCTTCGAGTGTTGCCTGAAGAGACTGGCACTCCCTGTAATGCCCAAATTTAGCCAAAACCCAGGGACAACTGTGCCATTAGGCACAAGTGAAGATCTAACATGGAAGTCACTCACACAGTATCTGATTTCTTTGGAAAAGAAAAGGCACATTCGCTAGATTAAAACTGTATGCCTTTATTCAACATAAAATGAGTCAGTAAGATAAAATACAGTTTGTCCATGTGCAGAAATGTTATTGTACATTCAATTCTGAAGAAGGTAGTTTTATACAACCAACTAAAGGAACATTCCAAAAGTGAGAGTAGATAGACAATACTGAGGAGCTAAAAGGCAGTGTTATCTATCAAAGTGCTAAGGCCTATATGCACACAGATTTTAAAATGAACAAGACCAACATAAGGTCATTTCTTCCATTCAGATTTCTCTTGGTGCTGACGCAAGTCTTAAGTGTGATGAAATGAGTCACTGAATTAAGACGGGTTCTTAAAAAATAGGTCAGAGCGCTTACGGCTACTCAAGTTCTGGAGTTTCATTTGTTATGTACTCTAGTTCTTTCATGGACTCGATATTTCCTGAATTCTCAAAGAATGAATTTGCTTTTAAAGAATAAATTATCAGGTTCTTCCCAGCCCAAACTCTATCTCCTTATACGAAAAAAGGGAAACCAAGTTTGAGACTCTGGAAGGGTTTCATTAAAGCTTGTGCAGAGGCTACATTAAAGGCTGAGGTGCTATTGCCTGAAAACCTAAAATGAAAAGAATTGCTGACTTAGGGGTCAAAGTGCAACTCCACCATTTCTAAGCTCTAGGTAGCTGAAAACATTAGACACTGGTTTTTTAAAAAGGACCCAGAAATGTAAAATTTTATGTACTACACTTTCCATAGAAAGGACATAGGCTGTGTGTAAAATAATAGTTCTAAAGTGTCTTCAGATATTTTGATAGCATTTAGTACATTTTTTTCTTATTGGGCTAATCTGAGTATTAAATATGTGAAGAAGGTCCATGATTAAAGTTAATAAAATGGTTGACTGAAGTTGGTTTAATGTTTGTGAGCTAAGGTCTGCATCACTTAAACACAGGTGTACAATCCTAAATCCTGATTAGTGGCTAAAGCTGCCACTACAATTCAACCAAAAACAACTACATAGCCCACAAAATGTCTCAGATCAAAATCCATGTGCCATGCATGTCAATTTAACATTGTTATCGAACCCCAAAACCTTTAAAAATAAAAAAATAATAAAAATTAAAAAATAGCTCAGTTTACTTACATGTATCTTAAATCCAATCTTGGGTTTACCTTTCTTCTCCCTTAGCGATTCTCTAGGTTTTGCAGTCATGATGAAAATCGGATTTTTTTTAATGTCCTACAGCTTCTTTTGAGTTTGAAGAACTAGGAAAACTGAATTTGAAGTTACTCCTCAGGACAATCTACTATCTAATCACAGCTGATCTCGGGCTGTCTTCCAGGGTCAGTCTGTCCTCGTTACAAGGAAATCTTTCTAGGTAGGAGATCCCTTTTGAAACTAAAAGCTTCTTGGAGGTATAGAGATTCTTTAGTTTATTCAATTCCTATGAAAGAAACTCAATCCTCTGTTTAAGGTCACCAAGTAGTAGGAAAATATAGACTTATCTACTCTTCTACTTCCTGGACAGAGCTGAAAACATTGCATAATGGAATGCACCTAATATCTCTTTGACTAAAAGATGAATTTGTGTATTTCTGGCAATAAAGAATTCAAATTGCAAACCCAATAATCCAGGTTAAGGATAAATGCTAAGTAAAATTCAATAAGCCCTCACAAAATACAATAATTTACTCTTCTAAAGCCTTCTACCAGAAAGTCTTAAAGAATTATAATTTAGGCCACTGAAAAGGGCTAGTCCTGCCGAAGCCTCTTAATCCAAGTTCTGTGACTTAGAGGTGGTGATGGTGGGCTGTGGGGGAGCCAATTCTATAATATTAGAATAAAAAAGAACACAAATTTTATCCATTATGGAGAAAAAACAGGGATGGGGCATCTCTTTAGGGATGTATTTCCTTCCCACCAGACTACCCTATAACCAAGTGTTTTTGTTTTCATTCCTTTTATCTTCTGGGTTATTTGAAAGGGTTAATTGAACATAAGATTATCTTTATTGACATACTGACCAGAATTAATGAAAAGGGATTGTTTTCAACCTGATTCTGTCAATTCAGGTAGTACTAAGAGATCCCTTGGGGTTTCTATTAACAACTCTAGGTCTTCCAACGATAGTTCTCAAAAATGGTAAATTTCATTAATATGGCTCCTCACTTCCACATTGTTTCATCATCTATGGGTAATGTCTTTTCTTTCTTCATGGTTTGCCAGTTTTGCCCAGTGCCTCAAACACTAATCCATAACTCAATTACACTTAAACTTCCAACATGTCTTGGGAAATACGTAGCATATATTACTCCTTCAGCCTTGAACTAGATACATGCTGTATGGTTACTGTTACACTTTAGCAAGATCTTTCACAATTTACATGGCTGCTTGTATACCTGTGCATAAACAGAACTTTAGCACAGTGCTTAGCACACAGGGGTTCAATAAATACTTGATTTAGTAAATAACATTTGTACAAAAGCAGCCAGAAACATTATGCAAAGTCTCATCCCTAAAGACCACTTGTGGTCAAGTAGTGTCAAAATCAATGAACATAAGTTTCTGAGACTGTGATGTTAACAAAGTTGGGGATTCAAGTTGAAGCTGTGTTGCAGTTTATTGCTCTCACTCAACTGCAAACCAACTATACCTTTAAGCTCCTGAATATAAATTTTACTTGGTGAGGTAGGTGGCCCATTTAGAAAAGTATGTACTAGGATTGGGGTGGGGGAGGTCTTTGTAACTGGTCATCAAGGACTGTTCCAGTCATATGGAAATATTTCACCTTCATTCTTATCTATAATATTCATATATGGAAATTCTCAATGAGGATGCAGATACTCCCTGAGCCTTAAGAAATTTCTTTTAGAAATAGTGTATTTTCAGTAAAGACTTAAAGAGTTCTGTTCTTTTGGAAGGATAAACTATCTTTAGTATTTGGGCAACCCCGATGTTTGGAATATCAATTTTTGAAAAATAGTAAGGCTCTTTTAAAAAGCATTTTATGTAGCCTTATTAATTTCCAAAATATGCTATTCTTATCAGTGAAAATAACCACAGCTAAGCTGTTTTGGGGAGAACTAGTGAACTACAATAAAAAGTCAGTTTCATGGGTCATTAAGATATTCTTAAAATTCAGACTTTTCTTTCAGGTCATCGATAAATCTGTATGGATTCATTTTTAAAGACTAGGCTATCTACCTTTATTTCCAGACTATCTAGGTATCATTCTGCTTCCTCAAGTACATCACAAAACACATTACTTCTCTTGGACATCAGGATTCCAGATTACCTCTAGGTATGACCATGGATGGCCATAACCTCTCCTAACATCTGGCTCAGTCCCCGTTTTCATAAATGTCCTTCCTGACACGAGGGAGATCAGAATCCAAGTTCACCGAGCCCTTCTACCTCTCCAGGCTAGGGACATACAACTAGCTCTAAAAACTCATTTCTCAGAGAACTGAGAAACTGAAGAAAAGTGGTCTATTATCTTTATGAGATTATTTCTTCACACCTCTGGTCTGGAAGGCACTGGCATTGAATCTTTGCTAATGAATATTATCCACTGTGGAGAAAGAAAAACCTATTTTCCCCCTTAGATATTTTCTTACCAGTCCATGTTTTAGAAGCAAATAACTGGCACCTTTAAAAGAAAGAAAAAAAGAATACACCATGTTTGTTTAGTTTTGTTTTACTTTCCCAGTGACATTAGATGGTTAGGAGACAAAACAGTTCAAAAGTGAAAACAGACGGACAGATTAAGAGAATATTTTTACTAGAGTTCTGAAAGAAAAATGTTACCCTGATTTGTTCCTCACCAAATTCATTCATTTTACTCCCTCCTATACAGTCTGTGATCATCTCCCAATCATAAGATAAGGCAACAACTGAGGGCCTTTACCCACACCACTGTCCAATGTATGTCAGATCTCAAAATTCACCAAAAACTTCAAAGTTTTTATTTTCACTTTAATTATCTTTTACTTAATAAAATGAAAAATAAGAATATATGAATACATACAATCTATATACATATACTTATTGCAAACACTTTAAATTCTTATGTAAAATGATTTCTCTATATTTGTGAAAAAATATGACTTTTTAAATGGTGCTGACACCAACTTCTCTGTACATACCCTCAATTCCAATGTTAACAATTCCTTTAAAAAAGCAAGACACAAAAGTTTAGCATTTACCAACCAGTCTGTACAAACCTTATAGCCAGAAGGAAAAAAAATAGCTTGTGGTAAATAAGTCTATTTTCCTTTAAAATTAAAAATAAACTCCAAAACTACTCCCCTTATTGCATTTTTTTTGGAAATAATCTGAGTGTCTTTAGAGTAACTTCCTTTGAAATTATTTGTGCCTTAATAGTGAGGTCCAACATTAAACCACCATATATGAGAAATTCAGTCTTTCACTGTCACTTTTTACATAGGTATTAAAATATATATTACTTAAAATATATTACTGGAAAGCTATTTTTAAAATTGATCTTTAATAATTGTATCAAATGTAAAGCATTAAAAAAAATAAAGTAACCAAGAATCTATGAAGCTCTTACTTCCAACTTTAGGAAATGTTTTACCTATTTTCTTTCAATAGGTATGTAGGTATTAAAACATGGTAAGATCCTTGCCTATCATGTTTCTCAGTCTCTTTGGACTCTTCTATAAATTGAGCTGAAAACTACCCTTGGTCACGTTGTTTTACTTAGCATGCTGTTGTAAAGCAACGGGGAGACTTTTCCCTCCTTGCAGTGAAGTGAAACCTCTAGGTCACAGAGAAAACCCTGGCACTACTCACTGACCATGAGTTCTAGAAATAAATAGCAGTGTAAAGACCAGAGAAGACCCCCTCATTTTAGCAAATCATTTCATCCCAGAGTTGTTTTTTGTTTGTTTGTTTTGTTTTTCTTAAAGACTATAAGCTGGAGAAAGGCAATAATTAGGATAGTGACTGTCAGGTCATTAACAGGTACGAATTTATACCTTCACCTGAAAACGAGTTTTTCCCTTGGCTATTTAAAACTGAGATAATTCCTAAGACATCTGCATCTGTGTGCCTTCTCAGCCCATGTAAGTATGATCCCCCTACCCCATGACAAATTTCACATTTGTCAGACCATATCCTTCAAATGTTACATGGGATGAATACCACAGTTAGCTCCTGTATCTTGAGCACAAGGGTTAAGGACTAAAAGTAGAGTGAACAACTCCAGGTTATTGGCTTTATTTTCTATTTAATAGGATGGAGAATTTTAATTAAAACTCTTTACGCTTTATTTTCCAGGGAGCTTCTCTAATAAAAAACTTAACATTCATAAGTGAGACTGAGATGATATACTGTTCATGCTTTCTCCCTAAAGTGACCTGCAGTGGAAGGTTTCTGAAGGCTCAAGAAGCTTCCCCTGGTGGCATAAGCATCAGGCCTAATGCCTGACTAGTCACTGGAAATAGTGCAACCTAATACCATAAAAATAAGTTTAGCACTTACTAGAAACATTTCAGATTGAATTGAAAGGTAATTCTGAAAAACCTAAGATAAAAATTGCTTTAAAGGTACTGGAGTACCCTATTCTAGTAACTTAAAGATGTTCTTACTGCTTCATTTTCAAAAGGACCAGATTGTAATTTTTTTTTTTTTCCTGTTCAGCTCATTAGGATTAATGACTTTCTACGTGAAACCATTCTTTTGAAACAAATTGATAAATGGATTGTATTCAATTTACTACCGACCCAAGAGAACCTTACTATTCTCTAATTTGGTCAATATTGAGGCAGTGTAAATGTACCTAGTTGACAATTTGTTTTATAGACATTCACAAGTGCAAATGTTATTAGCTAGCTATTATTTGTTAAGAAAATCTGGTGAATAGCCCGGGTCAAGATGAAGAGGCACAATATGGTTTGTTCTCTAAATGGACTTGAAAATCCCTGATGCCTTTCCTCCTTTACTGATTAGTGTGTCCATTGTCAGATAAAGGGAATCATGGAGAAACTTTCTATGACAAGAAAGGTGTGAAGAAGAAAAACCACTTTAATCAATCCAAATTGGTGATTAATGTTAGCATGGGACCCGTTCTGTTACCCACAACCACTCCCAGCATGGAGACCAGCCCTCAATCCTGCCACTAACATAGGGAATAGAAGTTGGGCATGGGAAGTTTTAACCCATAGGTCTTTTTCAGTGCCCCCGGGTTACCCAGGGTACTGAAAGTTTGGGAACAGAGCCATGGTTTCTGTTTCCTACTTGTTCTTGGCTGGAGAACTTATCCATGGATCCTTGCAGCTTTCATATCTCTTAGCTGTGTGTGTACTGGAAGAAAAGGGGAAGTTAGAAAGACACGTAACTGCCTTGAATGCAACTAGAATACAGACACTAATCCTATATTTGCCTTGGGCCAAAAAAGAAGGAAAAAAGAAAATAAAAACTAGTGAATAAGTATCTTATGGAGTTTGAAAGTATTAAAAGAGTGTATAATGTGGAGGGTGGAGAAAGAGGGTAGCAGAATGAGGGGAAAGCAGATGATGACTGCCTACTTTCTCCTGATCTGGAATGTGACTTAATTAACAAGATTACATTGTTCTGCATATTGTAAATATGACATCCTGAATATCAAGTACAACTACAACTGTACTAGGTTACAGAAGTTTTTACTTTATACACTTGAAATTAGAAAACTTGAAATCAATATGCAAATGATGCACACTGACAATACCCGAATTTTTAATACCAATTCTCATAAAATAATTTAATGTTCTTTAACCATGACCTAAATATATACTCTCAAAAATTCTTTAGTCACTAGATACAGGATTGAAAACACACACACAAAAAAATGAACAGCAAAACAAACCCAACAAAATATTGGAGGTAATTTCTCTCCTCTCTAGATGTTCCCTTAGCTATCACTGGAGCCTCTTTATAGCAAAAATTTCTAGTGCATAGACAATAACAACCCAAAGCAGAAGACATATTTTCTAAAACAGGAAAAGTGTATGACTTTTATTGTATGTGTGTGCACATGTGTGTGTTCAAAGTAACACACAGCAAGATTACTCTATACTCCTCAGATGCCTGGGAGGTCAAAACAGGTTTGACAGGGTAAATGTGGCATAAATGAGCTTTTCTACCTGCAGCAATAGCTGACTACAGAACAGTAGGTAATAGATTGGGAGAGAAGAAAAAAGAGGCTATGTTAAATGTTAAAATCCTTTCCCAAAGTTCTTTATGTTCAGATTAACAGCACCTGCACCTTGACTCCCCTGCCCAGCAAAACACAATTCAAATCACCTCATCATGAACTCTTCTCGGTTATTTTATACTCATACTTCAAACCTGTTTGTAAGTTCCCACAATTGGACAGTACTGGGTATTATTGCTGGACATGCTCCCCTGCCCAAACTGTGATAAGACAAGGGGCCAGAGAGGCCTACCCTTCAGACACCACATACACTCTCAGGGCAGGGGAGTGGGATTAGGGGCCAGCAGGGATCCACTCAGCTCGGCAACAGTACTGGTTTTATGGAAGCAAAGAATTAGGTCAGAGCTTTCTACTAGCTGTGAAATTACTACCTTATCAAAAGTTTGTATTTAAGAAGGTTCCATCTAAGGTAAAGAGAATGAGTAAACCCTGAATCCAAAGTATTCAAAGGCTAAATAATTCACGTAAAGCCTACAGTCAGATGGTCCAGACCACCCTTCACTCCTGCCTCTTCTTAGCCACTTAGGAAAGGACAGAAGGGAGATAGGCCTCCCCACACCATTCGGCGTCTTGCTCAGTCTGTGAAGTGGAACATAAATCTGATTCAAAGTAATACATTATTACCTAAACACTTGGAAAAATAATGTTAAAAACAAATGTGACATATTTACATGATATTGTAAGTGCAAACTTGTCACAAATTCACAAAGTCTTGCTTGACCTAGACTTACTATACAAGGTGCTCTTCCTCTAAAATGTAAGATCTGTACTCTGTATTCCTGATTAAGTAACGTTTGTCTCTTAAGACAACTGAAACCTACTTGTTTATATCTGATTCCAAAAGGACGCAAGAAACACATCTTGTCGATGCTTCCCTTCCTGCTTCCTTTAGTGTGTTCTCTTTCTAGTCTGATTACCGAACAACAAGGCAGGAGACACACAGTTTGGATGGGCCAATGCAATCGTCGTGGCAGAAAGCTCCACAGCCCTTGCACATGATCATGGCTTTCAATCGGCAGTAACATTTCGAAGGCGTGTCCTCTATGCTGTTCTCTTCAGGAAAGGCCTGAACAGGAATGGTCTGGCCATGACTGCTGGGATTCATAGCTTGGCTAGCAGGGATAGTAGTGACAGTCACTGAAAAAGACATGACATCACCCACATTGCTGGATACCTGGCTACAGTCAGGCATCCCTGGTACAGCAGAGTTATGGTCCATGTCAGAGGAGGTAGAGACATTGATCATGCCTCTGTAGCTTGGCCCAATCTGTGTGGGGCTTCCATACAGCTTTCGGGTTTGCAGTGGTGGAAGGAGGAGAGGCTGATGGGTGGGACTGCCTGCAGGAGGAAGCGCAGTGGAATTGAAAAGCTCGGGGCTGCTATGCATTGTCTTACCTCTCGCTGCATGAGCTATTTGCTTCTGTGCTGCCTGAATGAAATCTCTGGCTAAGGTCTTCTCATCAAATGTTTGGCCTCTGGTGAACAGATAATTCTCCTTGCTTAAAGTGGTATGCTCATGCACTGGTGTCTCTGCCTTCACATTCTTTTTAGCTAAACTATCACTGAGGAGTAGGGTTTCTCTACTGTGGGGTCCTGAACTTGCTTCACATTTGCCAGAACTCTGGGAAGCCTGAGGCTCCTCCTTCACCATAATGGATTCTTGCTCATCACCAGTACTTTCCTCATCAGTATCTTCTTCTTTGCTGCTGCTACTATCTCCTGTCGTGTTCTTACAGTCTGTATACCCCATTCTCAAGGCCTCATCAGGGCTACTGAGACAAAAACGGTCTTCATGATTCACAGAATGGGTCCTCCTAAAGCTCTCTGAACCCCGGCCATAGGTGGAAATGTTAAGTAAGTAGTGACCTGCCATAGCAGGCTTTGATGTCCTTCTGCCAGCAAAACCCAGCATGAACCTGTGGCTTGTGGAGATGTCTTCTAACTGGAAACCTGAGTGAGTGAAGTTGAACTGGGGGGGCGGCACAAATGAGAGGACATTCTGCCTCTGAATGTGAACCCTTTGGATGAGAGTCTGAAGGATCTGATCTTGGGTTGCTTTACTTAGTCCTTCTTGGTGTTGGTGCATGTCAATGCTTGAGTCCCTCGGATCCTTACCTGAAAAGAGCGGAAGGGATCTTGGAACCTGGGGGAGATGCTTACTGGGCAAAGCTTTACCCAGCTGCTGCACAGCTGGATGAGACTGCCTCTCGTGGACTTCCTCTCTGGCGCTGTTTTCCGTCATGTTGGTGTTTGTGGGTGCTCCTATCCCTGTTTCCTCTTTCGGAGTCAGTGGAACAGTTCTTATTTCAACTTTGGTGAGAGGTTTAGGCAGAATTTGCTCCATGGGAACATCTTTGCCCTGGAGCAGCTGAGTGACCAAAGGATTATTAGCAGGGATACTAGAGCTTGTCCTTGAAATGGGTCCATTTATATGTGAAGAAGAGGTTCCTGGAGGTTTAAGGCTAGAAGCTGCTGGCAAGGAGGATGGAGCTGATCCAGTAGGTGCTACAGTCACATTGACCTGGGGTATAGAGAGCTTTTCTAAAGTGGCTGCTATTAATAAAGATGTTAAAGGAGAGGAATTCATATCCACTGAAGCCCTAGCAGTTACTTCTGTTGAAGCCAAAGGGTCTGGTATATTCTTACTAGAGCCTGCTTTGGGCTCAACTGTGCCATCAGCTGCAAAATGAATAGGTGAGGCACCTGAGATTAGAGCAGGACCTGTTGGAGTAGAAGGTACTTTCTCCGGCCCGCAATTACTGGGCCCTTGTGCGTGGCTGAGAGAGGACACTGTGGCTGTTGCCCTGGTGGGATTCAGCTTCTCATCATTCACTTTCCCTAAAGCTGGTGGGGGTGTGTTAGTGTGAGCTAGTGATGGGACACTTGTGCATGCTCCACTAATGGAGGGGGTTGGAGGCACTGAGGGGGTTTGCTGTAGTTGTGCTCCAGAGACACCAGGAGGCTGTGCCGGGCCTGTGGTCTTGATCTGAGATTGGGGCTGAGTCTCTGAACCACAGGGTAGAAGCTCTCTCGTACCTCCCCTGCTTCCAGTTCCTGCCAGTTCCAGTGTGGGGCCCTTTCCAGTCTCACTGGCTCTGTCTGAGTCGGGATTCCCTCCTCTAGCAGTTCTCCTTCCACCACCCTCTCCTGGGCCTTGTCCACCCCCTGGGCCAGGTCCTGGAATGGTCCCTCCAACTGAGGCGGCGGCAGCGGCGGCAGCTGCAGCGGCAGCGGCTGCTCTCTGTGCTTTGACGAGCTGGGCTTTTGCTTTGATGTCTGCAAGAGTTCTGGCTCCCGTTCTGTTAGGACTAGTGATGGAGATTGGAAAACGAGCCCTGGGAGAGACCTGCGATGCAGGAAACAGCATGGGGGAGATTCTGGAGACCGGTATCTGAAAGAAGTAGGGGGAAAAACCAACAGAGCTTAGTTTTCATTTGCAAGGATAACATTGACATTTACAAATCTAGAGTAGGGCGAACACCACAACCCCTGTGACAAAGATGGGACATCTCTGGCTGAGACATCAAATGATGAAGACAGTAATACAAGTTTGTTTCTAGGGTCCTTCCCTATCCTCTATTGGTGCCAAAGCCTCTCATTCTTCCACACCCACTCCCACCCCAAATCCCCATACCTCTTCACAACTCTCCTAAGGTCATAGCTACTCACAGCTGCTTATTATTTAAGATATAAACCTTTCTATGGTTACCTGCATTTTAAAGTGTGTATGTGGGAAAAGAGAGAAACAAAAAGGAATAGTATTATCACTACTGCCTTTTATTTCTTAGCTTTACTGCCAAGATCCATGGGAAAATGCTTGCTCTCTTCTGTCTCTCACACACACAAACACACACACTAAGTTATCTCATATTGCAGTGACTTCTACATTGCACTAGAAGGAGGACAGTGTCTAACACACAGGAGCACCCCACTCTGCCCACCACGAGGGAGTATGGGTCATTCTCATTCCTGGCTGTCAATATATTTACCTGTGGAGCTTTGTAAAAATAAATATGCTCTGAGTCCTATCCCAAAGTTTACAAATTAGAATCCCCTAGGAAAAAAATGCTTTTCTAAAATGTTTCTGGTGAGATTCTGATGATGTATCATCAGGATCGAAACCACTGATTCAGATCATAAAATACCATATCTGAAAGAAATCTGACTCCTATTTGAAAAGAAAATATTTTGGGAGCTACTAGTTTTGGAATGTATGAAAATCTAGACCCTTCTAATAGTTGGTAAACTATAAAGGAGCAAATAACTAGTACAGATGTTCTAGGGCATTTAATTAAAAAATAAATAAAATCAAGCCACTCACTAAGCTCTAAGAAAATGCATATCATTTTTCTGGAATTCCTAATTAAGAATAATAAAGTCCTTAGAGGTTTTTCACTATTTGTAATACCCATTTCTCAAAAGGTCAGTAGTCCTGTAAAACTAACTCTCTGTCACCCAGATGTTTGAGCTATGGGATTGTGTAACAATTGTCAGAAAGTCCACGTGTTTCACATCATCAGAGATATGTAATAGCTCTCACAAAACTGAATCTATTTTACATCCAATTGTACATAGCATTTTAGAAGCTGCCCACAGTAAGAAAAAAAACAACTGTTGCCCATTAGTAATATTACCCAGAAGACAAGATACTGGGATAGCTCAATTGCCTTGCAATCAAGAGGTCCAGGGACTATCCCTGCCCCAGCCCGTGCAAACCCATATGCTGAACTGTGGCACAACTGGTAACCATTGGGATGGTTCTCACCTAAGGTTCTCACCTCCCATGTGGGAGGTCCGGTTCCTGCCCCATGTAGCCCCACATCCACCTGTGTGTAATGAAACTATGCCCAACTAATTATGTACAACCATGGAGACTACTCTGGGCCCTCCCCTCTTCTCTCTCACCTCACAAACAAAATAAATCTTAAAGAAAAAATAATTTGCCCAGAAGAGACCACTACCACAGGGAAAAAAAATAAATAAATAAAACTGGAAAACTAAGTACAAGAAAGTAAAATCTCAGCTATTTAGGGGAATTGTATTTATATAGGGAGAATAAAAACCTCAAGAATAATCTTGAGCATAACAACAGACCTAGCACAATAATATCTATCATAATGACTGAAAATCACTAATAATAGGACAATCGTTAAAAGTGGTTAAAATGAAAAGTTTTAATACTTTTTAAAAATAAGTTTGTTACTTATATAAATAGCCCTGCTACTTGTTTATGTGGAATAAATGAGATATTATACTTTCTTTCTAAGTACATAACCCCTCAAAGTTGTCTAGGTACTGATAACAATTTAACTGACTGAGAAGCCCTACCCTGGAACAGCAAAGGAATTAAGATAATTTTCTTTTAAATTGTATACTAAATGGAAAGTACACAATGTGTGTTGCAGTTTTCCATCTGTCTCTGTATATGTACACATGAAGTTATAGATATACATGCATGTTATAACATAATATGCACACATGTAATTTTATACACATATATAACATAACAATATTCAAATTTTGTTTCTCTACTTAAATTTTATTTAAAAGATCTTGTTCTGTTTTAAATTAATTTAAGCTTTATCTAAAAAGGCGGGATTTGAGATAAAGTCTGAAGTGAAAAGCAATTTCTGATAGAATGTCTTTTTTGGGGGGAAGAGGATGAGAAAGCAGAAAAAAAATGTTAAATAATATTAACTTGGTTACAGCGGATTTAGGTTTTCAGTGTGAGCCTCTTTGGACCACCTGAAAGCAGACCAAATATGATATAATTCAGCTTCTTCATAGATGAGACAGAAATAATAGGTCTCACCCAGTGTCATTTATATAAAAGTAAAACCTAAAATGGAACTCAGCTCTCGGGTCTGGAGATAAGTTCTGACCCATTCATTAAAGAAAGGTTTCTAATATTTTTATTTTATTTTATAAGAATAGTAAAAATGATTTATCATATAAGTATCAGAATATTTGGTAAAGCATGAGTGTATGTTAATGGTATAAAAGTATCAAAACAAACAAACAAGAGAGATTCTCAAGTCTGAAACCATAAATCTTAACAATAAAAACTAAGGAGAAAGGTCAGAGAGCAGGGAGAGGGGGAGTGTGGAGGGGGCATCAAATAAATGGTGATAAAAACAGAGCTGATTCTGGATGGTGAGCACATAATGCAATGCATAAACAATATAATGTAGAATTGTACACCTGGAAACAATGTAATTGTTAGCAACCAATGTCACCCCAATAAATTTAACAATAATAAAAAATATAATGAAGAACGTCATACTATTAGTAATAAGCAAAACAAAAGAAAGGAGACACATGATACATGAAATGGGTCAAGTACAAGTAAGTGAATGTTTGCAAGGGACATTTCTTAATAGAACTTACTTTGGTTCAGCTATTAAAAAGTTAATGAAAAAATGGGAAAAACTATTTCTACTTGGCTTATTTTTCTACTTACATCTTAATGGAAATAACAGCACTTGGGCTCACAGTAAACACAATAATATTAAATAAATACTATTAATAAAAAGTAGCAATAAATACTGTTTATTAAATGAATGGACTGCAAACTGATATTAAGCACAAGCCCTTTAGATTAGAACTAAAAATGTTTTTGGGTCTTCAAGGACTCACTACTGGTTAAATGCAGTTTTTACAGGACTACTATAGGAATTTGGAAGATTTTACACATAACCATATAAATTTAAAATGGAAATTAATGATATAACCTAAACAGTAGAGCTTAGCAAGTATGCCATCTTACCAACGTCCTTTAAGTAACCTGTGGTGAATAAGGTAGCCACACACATTCCCTTTAAAAGGATGGAACTAAAGATAGCGCTAGACTCACAGAACATCAATCCAGTTATAGTAGTGAGAAAAGAGCCAACATATAAATATCATGGCTCCTGGTACAAAGACATGATCTCTTAATCATACCAATGGCCTCCTCATGTTTATCATTATATTTCTTATTCGGTCCCATGAGACAGAATCATTTCCCTGTCTTAAGACACAGGAGTAGCCAGCAGGGGATGAGTGAAGGTGGTTTACATTAGATATCCAGGTACCTTACTCATTCAAACACCAACAAAGATCTGTAGGAATACAGTCCTAAATGGCTGCTTATTGATAATTTTATTCATATAAGACCACAATTACATGCACATCAAATATATACAACTGCTTCTGTTGTATATATTAAGAAACACCACAAGTTACTTGACATTTGGTAGATATAATAAAAAACTTAGTGTTCAAGTCATCTCTCTTTTTCAGTCCTTCCCATCCTCTTACCTTGAGAGGTGGTACTCTTCGCACCTGGGTCCTGTCCCCTCTGATGAGAAAGGGCTGTGGCGAGACCAGAAATGGCTGCTGGTGCTGGCAATTCTCAGTGACACGCGGCCTTTTCTCCCAGCTCGTAGGGACCTCTTCTTGGGTGAGAGAAGACTTCCTCTTGAGGGTTTCTGGGCTGTGATCAACCAGAGTTGATGGAGGCTCTTTCATAGTGGTCTCCTGTGGACCTGCTTCTATTACAGGTTTCATTATTGGTTTTTCCACTCCAGGACTCTTGGGTTTGCTTGGAGATGTGACCAAAGCTTCTTGGCTTTCATTTTTGTTACTATTAGAAGCTGTAATGACATGATTCTCTTTCTTAGGCTCCTGTTCAGCAGAGGCAACTGGCTTCTGCTCCAAGACATCCTCATCCGTGGAGCACTTGATGGGAAGGATGCTAAACTCACTCGTATTGCTGGCTGAGGAAAGCAGGGGCTCTGTGGATGTGGAGTTTGGGTGCATCGTATCTTGGCTTTCACGCTCGTCTCTTCTGACTGCTGGAGGGATACACACTAGTTCTTTAGATTCTACCTGGGGAATTATTGGGATTATATTGACAGGAGAGGCTTCTGAAGGAAGCATGGATTTTGGTTGCTCTGCTGGGGTTTTCTTTACTTTGGGATCACTGGGTGAAGCTGTCAATTTCCTTGAGTCCTCAAGGCTCAGGCCAGAACTAAAAGGTGGAAAAAATATTCTAGATGAGAAATGGCCCATGTTATTTATTGAAGGCATTATGAGATAACAGTATATGGCAAGGTCTAGGAGAACCTGACACATAGTAGGTATTCTTCATATATTATCTTCACTATTACTATTATTAGTGAAGGTTCTAGAGCCAGAGTGCCTGGATTCAAAGCCTGGCACTGGTACTGACTACCCATGTGATATCAAGTGACTAGCCTTCTGTATCTCAGTTTGTTCAATTGTGCACTTAGGCGATAATAGGAGAGTTGGTTGTTAATGTTCTCCAGAGGTTGAGAATTATAACCGAGTTTTTGGAAAGCCTGTTTAAATTTCAAGTGGGATAGCTCTAAACTGAAAACGAGTGCCTCCGAACTATCCTGGGAGTGAAGGCCAACTGGGAGACTTCCATAGCGTGGCCTGGCTAAGATCCTCTGTAGGATCACTAGAGACTCTACTCTATGTTTTAGAATATTAATAGGCAAAGACTTCAAATAATCAGTACTGCACCTGAGATGGAATGGTTAAGAATAAAACTGGACAGTAATCAAAAAACAATCCTATAAAATCTGGCTGAGCTAAAGGACCCAAGAACTAATCAGGAGGGACTGAACTACCTGATATCTGAAATAATGGTCTAAATGTATACATACCATTTCCATACAAGAACGCAAAGCTCATACCAAAATTATAGACAAATCAGTATATGAGACTCTTACTCTCAAGAAAAATCACTTCCTAAATGACCACAAAGGAGTCAATGGACACTAACTAGAGACAAGGAAGAGAGCCAACAGTTCTCAAGCTGTGGTTATAGTCTCCTTAAGGGCTGCCATTAGGTGTGCAGAAGGAAGGGAGACTAACAAACAAATATGACTCTGCGTGTTCAATCCTGTTTTAAACAACACAGTCTACTATCTTAACTGTCCCCCACTAAGATTTTACTTGCATTTTTTGTTAGTAGACTACAGCCCCTTGAGAACAGGGTTTATATCTTGTTTCAGCTATATATGTCTCGCAGAGTGTCTTCTACGGAGGAGAGACTATTTAATTACATGTTGGATATAACAGTCCACATTATAGGACTCTAGGATTCCTTGATGATTTTAGATAAGTTATCACATTGTGGGATAATCAACTACTATAAAAAATAAACAGAGCTTCAGTATTTTTATATCTTATAGTTTCTAGAAGGAGATCCATCTATTCTAAGAAAGGGACTCTAGGGGAAAGCTGGGATGGCTCAGCAGGTAAAGCGCTCGCTTTGAAGCCCCGAGGACCGAGGATCGAATCCCGGCCCCGGCCCATGCGGACCCACATGCTGAACTGGGGTGTGTCCCCAGTTCAGTTCTTGCCAGGGCCTATGCAGGAGGCTCCCGGCTCAGTTCCTGCCCTGCGCAACCACGTGCCCACCTGTGGAGTGAAACTATATGGAAAACTAATGCTGTCAACTATGGAGACTGCTCTGGGCCCTCCCCCTTCTCTCTGTCTCTCTCTGTCTCTGTTTCTCTCTGTCAAAAATCAATAAAATAAATCTTTAAAAAAAAAAAAAGGGACTCTAATTCAAGATAAAACCTTTTTTTTTTTTTTTTAAAGAAACCATCCCGCCCACAATGGTAATGTGTTAAGAGTCAAAGATTATGAGTAATCCAATTCTGTGCACCTGAGATTCATACTAAAAAAAATTTTTCTCAGTAAAGAAGACATGGTGAAAAAACAGAAGAAAAAACATGGATTAATAGATTTTCTAGAAAGTAGTAAGATAAAGCACCATATGGCATGTAGGAATTAACATCTGCTTTATAGAACCTATCTTGATATTACCTCTGACCATAGTAGCTTTCAAAGAATTGTTCTTTCCATGGCTCTACTTTTTTCTCCTTCTCAATCTCTTGTCGAATTCTCACCTGCATCTCAGGTGTAAACTCACCTATAATATACCAATAAATAAAAAATAAAAGATATTCAATAGAAATATGCTATTTGAAACTTTAAACTATTTGTAAATCATGACTCATGAAGAAGTCAGAGTACTATCCTGTGAAAGCAACAGAAATCTCCCCAAATTCCTCACAGTAAGGAAATACTGAAGTGCCATCAAGATGAAATAAAAATATTTGCACACCATTCCATGTAGTTTTCAGTACTCAACTGAGGTCAACTGGGCTCTTCTTTGGACTTTCCTCAGGTATTATCTCCTTTCTGCTCCAAACATATTCCCTACAAATTTCTGTTATCATTAACCTTGAATCTGTTGTAATTGCTTTCCATTGTAAAAGTACTCATGAGCTTTCAGTAAATAATGCCACTGGGCATTTTATTATTTTAAAGTTCTGTTTCTCCAAGGCAACTTGTGTTTTAGGTCCTTATATCACTACCTGCATAATGAATAGCTGTGGCCTTCATTAAAGGCATTGAGGTGCCAGTATAAAAGTATGGAATTGGGGAAGCTGGGATGGCTCAGTGGGCTAAGCACTCACTTTGCAGTCCTGGGGACTGATGATCAAATCCTGGCCCTGGCCCATGCAGACCCATATGCTGAACTGGGGTGTGCTTCCCATGTAGGAGATCCCCTAGTTAAGTTCTCGCCCTCAGGTTCGGCCCAGCCCTGCGCGGCCCCCACCCACCTGTGTGGAACAAAACCGTGTTAAAAACTGATGACATACAACTATGGAGACTGCTCTGGGCCCTCCCCATTCTCTCTGTCTCTCTCTGTCAAAAACAATAAAATAAATCTTAAAAAAAGAAAAATTGAGAGTTATTTTGGAGTTGTCAGTTTTCTAATATTCTAGAAATTGTACCTGTTTAGTGCCCTAGCAACAAGGCACTCAACATGCCAAATATCCGGCTGCTCTGAATATGCCATTTATTTGCATATACTACCAACCACCTCAATCCTTCCCACTCCATCAGCTGAGAACAGTCAATGTGCTTGGTAGGCCATCTTCAAATCTGTGGCTCAGAAAGACCACTCCCTTTTATACTCTAATACCCAGGACAACAAAAAGAGGAATTTGGCTTTCAGAATCTAATCTAAAATTTTTGCTCTTTTGATGAGTCTACTGTGCGTAACAGAAGAGGAATAAAAAGTACTGAACTGTTTACATGTGTAGTGTTCAAAGCTTTTGCTGCTTATAAAATATAATCACATGACTATGGGTACAGCAGTGACCACTTAAATACAAAACAACAAAACAAAACAAAAAAAACCCTAACACTGATAATAATCAAGGTATTCTTGTTCAATGCCTACTTAAAAACACTGGGGGTTGAAGGGCATAAATCCTTTACCAAGTTATTCTTCAAGAAAAGTAATGGCAACGGGTGTATTTTAGTGCTTATGTGATTTTAATTCTTTCAGAAAAAAAGGGATCTCCACTCAAGGAAATCTTTAAGAAAGAAAAAGGACCAAAGTGATCAGCAACAGATCCCTTCTATATAGAATTTGTCTAAAAAGAAAAATAGAAAGGGAAAAAGTAACAATTGCAATGAACAATATAGATATTAGCTGGTCAATTAACTCTAAATGTCAACAATCTGACCAAAAGTAAGCAATGAAGAGCATTCTTAATGCTCTCCTTATAAATGTGTTTATTTTAAAGCTTCTCACATTTGTTTTAAGCTATTCCTTGGCATAACTTTACATGACTCTTCAAGTGTTAGTCTGTATTCATGTGTACTGAAAAGCAAATGTAAGATGAAAAAAAAGTAAGACAGCCAGTGGTGGCTTCATCAATGGTTGCATTTTAGAATCACTTGGTGGAACTAAAAACTAACCATTGAAGCTTGGGCACATCCCAGATCAATTAAAACAAACTCACTGAGGGTGGGACCTGGGTGTGAGTAGTTCTAAAAACATCACAGGTGATTAAAATGAGCTGTCAGGGTTAAGAATTGCTAATAGTGACTGATATTACATGCTGTGCAAACACAATCAATCACTTTTTTATACTTTGTAATTTACCCTCCAGATCATGATTAGAAACATGGCATAATGGCAAACATATGACCACAGTCAGCAATTCTCAGTTAAAATCTATATTTATTAAAATGCTCTGACTGCCACTGAACTATATACTTCAAATGAGTACATTTTATAGTACATGAATTGAAACATTTGTCAACAAAGCTGTTTGTTAAAATAAGTTCTTAGTGATTGTTTTTAGTTTTACTAAGGTTGGGCATTATCTCATTGCTTACCAAACCATAATTCATAGCACCAAAACATACCTCAAATTTTATAGTCTGCTTATTAGAGTGCTTATTAAAATTTCAGTTCTGAACCTTAACCTAGAATTACTGAATAAGAATCTTTAGGAATAGGGTCTAAACATACTTAATTTTTAGTTTCACAGGTTACTTATAATCCCTAAATAAACATATTGTTGTCCGTAGCCAAACCTGGTTCCACAGGTTCCACATAAAAGTCTAGCAATGTGTTTCACAGAATGGCTAGGCGACATCCTATTCTTTACTTTCCAAAATTGTTCAAATGCCCCTTGAGGTACCAATATGTCCTCACAGTGGCTCCAAGTGCATATTAATGCTAGGAGACATAAGGTAGAACACTTACCTTCTGAGAGTCTTTCCTTCCAGCCTTGTGCTGCTGAAGTGAAGAATTCATTATTAAGGGCTGAGCCGTTTAACTTCATCAGACCATCTGGACCAACCTGAGTCAAATAAGCCAAAGAAAGCTTATAAAGAAAGCCATACATTTGAAATATATTTCAAATGTATCATGTGAAACATAACTTTCTTTTCTTTTTAGAAAAGATTGTATGTACGAAAAAGTATGTACATTTAATTTTATAGAAATAGGATTATCATACCATGTTGCTTATTAGAGACCTCAATTTTATATTTTATTCTAAAGAATTTCTTTCCTTTTTTACCTTTTGCCTTCTTCCTCTCCTTTCAATTGATTATACTCAAAATATCATCAGCAGACAAATATATATGTAAGAGGTT
Organism: Craseonycteris thonglongyai; assembly: GCA_004027555.1. Lineage (NCBI taxonomy): Eukaryota > Metazoa > Chordata > Mammalia > Chiroptera > Craseonycteridae > Craseonycteris > Craseonycteris thonglongyai. The sequence goes on from PVKE010004089.1 coordinate 33,975, forward strand.
TTCTTCTGAAAAACTTATTATTTTGTTCTATAAAGCCATGACTAAATTGCATACACAGCTCTGAATCTTACTTGGTTCATGTAATACATTGTGTCAATCAATCTCTCCAAGTCAAGTGGCATAGTGTTAGCTCCTTTATAATAGCTGCATATTATTTCACTGCATAATGTACCTCGATTCATTTACCAATTTCCTATCATAGGCATAAACTTTGTTTCCACTGTTTTCCCATAATCAACAAAGTTGCAATGTGTATCTGGTAAAGATAATATACTTGTGCTTTTATTTCTATGGGATAGGTGCTGAGAGCAAAAAAATATTTGTGTAATTACATATTTTCTAAAAAGGCTAAACACTTCACATTTCACCTTTTACCCTGAGAACATATGTTAATGCACTATTTAATTTTTGCCAATCTAATGGGTTTGAAATGGAAAACATTCCCTTGATCCTGACCTGACTACTACTTTTGTGCATTGTTTGCATGATATTGAATATTTAGATTAGCCATCTTGTGAAATGTCAATTCCTATCATTTGCTTAGTTTTCTATGAGGCTGCTTTTTTTTATTATCAATTTGTGAAAATTCTTTACATATTATTCATAGCAAAACTGTCACATGTCAAAAATATTTCACTCAAAATGTCTACTGACTTGATTTGTAATGTCACGGTGTCTTGTCAAAAGGTTTTAAGACTCTTCTTTGTATTAGAGATTTTATTTTCTGCCTTCGCTTAAAACCACAAAAACTTATTTTAAAGGCATAAAACACAAGATCTGAATTAAAACTGGATACAAAAACTTAATAAAATTGCCATTCTTCCCAAAGTTAGTATCTACATTCATATCAGAATCCCTATGCAGACTTTTTATTAATAAAATTATCTTGGGGAAGCCAGGATGGCTCAGTGGGTTAAGCGCTCACTTTGCAGCGCCGGGGACCGAGGATCGAATCCCGGCCCCGGCCCGTGCGGAACCATGTGCTGAACTGGGAGCTCCCCCAGTCCAGTTCTCTCTCTGTCTCTGTATCTCTCTCTCTCTCTCTCTCTCTCTCTCTGTCAAAATAAATAAGTAAATAAATATTTAAAAAAAAAAAATTATCTTAATGTTCATATGAAAAAAATAATTTTAACTGAGGGGCATTCATTGCCTTTTCAAATGCATCTATAAAATACATACTGTATAAAAATGAATAGAATATATAACAAAGATGGTATTTCAAACTGTAAATAAAAGATGATATAAAAATATAAAAGACTGGAACAACTGGCTATTTATTCAGTAGAAAATAAAGTGGGGAAGCCAGAATGGCTCCGCACTTGCTTTGCAGCCCCAGGAACCAAGGATCGAATCCTGGCCCCAGCCCATATGAATCCATATGCTGAACTAGGGTGTGGCGGGAAGCCCCCAATTCAGTTCTCACCCTCCAGTTCAGTCCCTGGGTTGAGTGGGCATGCCTCCCATGCAGGAGGCCCCCAGCCCAGTTCCCACCCTGCACGACCCCCACCCACCTGTGTGGATCGAAACCATGTCGAAAACTAATGGCGTTCAACTATGGAGACTGTTCTGGGCCCTCCCCCTTCTCTCTGTCTCTCTCTGCCTCTGTCTCTCTCTTTCTCTGTCAAAAACAATAAAAATCTTTAAAATAAAACAAACAACCAAAAAGAAAAGAAAGTTTAACCCCAATTTCAGGGCAATTCAAAAAACTGCTATATGGATTAAAAACCTAAATATAAGTTTTAAGTCAAAAACAATGTTTTAAAGAATATTTAGTATCTAACTTGGACATCCTAGGGATTGAGGAACTCTTCTCAACCAGTTACTTTAGTTTCTAAATCTATCTGGGCCAACATTATTTTTCCCTGGCTCTACAGAAGAAATTGGTAAACAATTTTTGTTGAGATATATGGTGTAAAAATTTTAGGCCTTGCAGGCCATATAACATCTCTGTTGCAAGTATTTAACTTGGCCATTGTAGCATGAAAGAAACTACAGACAATATGTAAGCTAATGGGAGTGCTGTGTGCCAATAAAACTTAATTTATAAAATCAGGAAGTAGGCTGAAATTGGCCTGAGGGCTACAGCTAGTCTAATTTTAGAGCATTTACAAAGAAGTAATAAGTTTCCCAATGAGAACAGGTTATCCAATCTTTGCTTGAATATTCCAGTGATGAGCAAGTCACTCCATTTATAAGTCAATCCTGGGAAAGCCGGGATGGCTCAGTGGGTTAAGCGCTCACTTTGCAGCACCGGGGACCGGGGATCGAGTCCTGGCCCCGGCCCATGAGGAACCATATGCTGAACTGGGAGCTCCCCCAGTTCAGTTCTCTCTGTCTCTGTCTCTGTATCTCTCTCTCTGTCAAAAATAATAAATATATATATATATATATATATGTGTATATATATAATATATATAATAAGTCTATATATATATATATATATAATATATATAATAAGTCAATCCATTCCACAGTTTAATAGCTCCAATTGTTTAAAAGTTATTTTAAGCCTAAAACTGCATTCTAGAGAAACAAATGGATCCTTTTCCATATGAAAGACTTTCAAATCTATCTGAAGAAAGGTGTTTTAATCCACTCCATCCCTTTCTCATTCTTTTGTCTCAATGTTTTTCTATTGTTCACTGCTGGACACTCCATACATACACTTATATATGCTTTCCAACGTTTCATCCCAGTAATAACCAGAATTCTTTATAAATACTCCAAATTTAATTTGAACTCCATCAAATTACTCCATCAAAATACATCAGGACAATATCTCTCAAATTACTGTGTGCTCTCACCATAATAACTTAAAAAGACAAGTCAAGTAACCTTCTATTAAGAATACCCTACAGGACTGTACTCTATGGAAAGTTGAACAGATTACTTCTAAGGTCTGTTATAATTCTAAAATTATATATGGCAAAGCTCCTGAAAGATAAGAGCCACTAGTCAAAAGACAGTTCTGAGGAACCTGCACTACATGAGTTCTACCACATAGGCCCTCAGTTAGGTCCTGAATTATTATTCCCAACCTAATAACCCAAGTCTTCAAAAAGATGAGAGCAATACCTAACAAGAAGTTCTTTAAAAGCTCTACCAACACATCAACCTCCTAGCTTGTTCTGAAAAGGAACTGGGCATCCAAAGATGCTATTTCTCTAAGAAGTAATAAGGGGGGAAAGCAGTAGCTAGAAAGGATCAGTTTTACTTCTTACTACTTAAGAGTGTACAGGTTTTATTTATGCATAATTTAATCGAGTCTGTAAATATGGGTGCAGTTCTTATGACTTTTTTGAGAAATGGGATTCCATTTTAATAACTTTTAAAGGTGGTGGGTTTGTCTAAAGCACATCTTTAGGTTTTATTTATTTATTTATTTATTTTATTAAAAAAAATTTTTAATTGGTTTACAAAGGAGCTACAGGCTACATTGAAACTATCTTTGTACAAAAAGGCAAAAAAAAAAAGCCCCCAAACACCCAGACACAAAAGGTAGGAGGAGACACAAGAAAGGAAGATACAAAAGAGCAGGAAGAAACTGAAAGCCAAGAAATTAGAATCATACATACAGGGAGGAAAAGAACAGAAAGATGAAGGGAGCATATTTGTCCCTATTGCTGGTAGTGTGCCTGACTTATTCAGACTCTTTGGAAATGGAATCTGACCTTCTTTCACATGCGCTGATTCACAGCACTATGAAACTGATCTCAATATGATATAGTTGAAAGATGCTTTTCAGAATTAGAAAGATTTGGTTTTGATTTTATAGTCAATTAGCTACAATGATTTGTATAGGAAAACCACCTCTCTCATCCAGATTCTATGATTAAAAAAGGGATGGCTATTAGGTTACTTAGGTAGGCTTTTAGAAATAATAATAAAAAAATCTCAGAGATGAACAAACCTTAGAAAATCATAATGGTCCTATCTTCCTCTTGCAGAGAAGGAAACTAAAGATCAGAAGGGGGAGTACTTGCTAGCCACTGATGAAAGCCTTAAGTCTCAGATCTTTGTATTAGTCCTGACCAAGCTAAATCTCTCTGGCCCTGCCTGGACTCTTCCCAAACCTTTGGTATTTCTTGTAGCCACCTTTTAAAAAAAAAGAAAAAGGAATAAAAGTTACATTAGATTTTTTAAGTGCTTTATTATGAAAGCAGTATTTTAGAAAAATTTAACAAAATGAAAATAACATTCTAAATCACTTCAAAAATGCATTAAAAAAACCCTGTTTATGTCTTAAAAAAGACAACTCTTCTCCTAACTGTATTCTATGGATGCCTACGTCTAATATGACAGCTAGATAACTTTATTCTATAATCAACAAGAGTTTCATTTATAAGCCTACAGGGCCAACCTTAAGAACACTTACATAAAAGCAGTCTCATTCCTTCGGTACCTTTGATACCACTTTTTTACAGGTATACTTAAAAAGCTATTTAAAAAGTCTTAAGGAGTGCTAAAGGGGATAAGTGAAGGAAGTTTCAGAAAGGTTATAAAACTGTCTTTGCTTGCAATCGCATACCTGCCGATCCACCTCTGGAAGCAGTAACAGCAGTCGCTGTTGGCAATCTCCAGGAAGGACTGAAAAGGTGTGTTTGTTGATCAATGCTCGAAGATTTGTGTTCACCAGAATGGAGTCTGGTGTCTCAACATCAATTTCAGCACATTTAGTCCTTTTCATCTGTCCTACAAAAATATGAGAGAATTATTTGGGCCTCCTTCACATTCCTGTTTCTAGTTAAACTACAACTTGTTCGGCAGTGCAAAAAATCATAAGTACTTTATCACATTGTGAAGAAGGTAACACTTAAGGTTCTTAGAAATTTCTTCTAAGACTAACAAAGCAAGTTTTGTTCATTCACAAAGGACAAACAAATGGGGAAGCCGGGATGGCTCAGTCAGAAGAATGCTCACTTTGCAGCCCTGGGGACCGAGAATCGAATCCTGGCCCCAGGCCATTCAGACTCACAGGCTGAACTAGGGTGTGCTGGCCCCCAGTTCGGTTCTTGCCCCTTGGTTTCACACCTGGCTCGAGGGGCGTGCCTCCCATGAGGGAGGCCCCAAACCCGGTTCCCACCCTGAACAGTCCCCGCCCATCTGTGTGGAATGAAGCCATGTCAAAAACTGATGATGTACAACTATGGAGATTGCTATGGACCCTCCCCCTTCTCTGTCTTTCTCTGTCTCTGTCAAAAACAATAAAATTAATCTTTAACAATAAATAAATCTTTTAAAAAAAAAAAAGGTATTTGCTTTAAATCTTCTCACTTATGTTTTCTCACTGAATTGTCTCCGTTTCTCCTGAGTCCATATTTTAGATTTTTGTCTCTCATGATCAAGGTTTTCTCCAACCAAAGGTGATCCTTAGTGATCGTAAGTAAAAGACAGGAACTTAAAAAGGCTGACTGGAAATTTGGGGTGTATGGGTGGGTCTCGTAGACTGATGAGCTCCACAGAAGTGTGATTACGATGATTTGTGTTTAGCTGGAAATCTACAAATTTGCCTGCAGACTTTTTTTTCTGAGGTTATTCAATTTCTTTAGGTACCAATCCACTAATTTCCTGCTGGAACACAGATGGGAAGGAAGTAGTGATGACACAAATATGCCACACTACTAGCACTCTGGAAGCCAGCATAAGTGTTTCTATTCAGTATTTGTATCTACTTGGTTTCCCTAATTTCAGTACAATGCCTCATTGTGTGCTTTCTCTGAATCTGAAATCTATATGGTTTCATTTTACTTCAAAATAAACTTCTTGTTTCCTATTAAGGTAAGCCATCAAACTGCTTCTTATTAACTTTCAAAGGTTTTTCTTTGCAACCCTATACTGCATCCTTCTCTACGATGATATGTGGTAACTCCAATTCTGGAAACTTTCTCATATTTTGCAGCTTTAGCTGGCTTGCTTATTACTGCCACCTGCTTCTTAGCTCTGTGAAAAACTCCATCTAGATTTCATCTTTTAAAATTGTTGACATTGCACTCTGTCTACTATCTACTTGTTTTTCTGCACCCTTATGGATACTCTTTTGTGTTTCCATATTTCCATTTTAGTGGAATTCATAGGGAGCTTTGCCACATTTAATTATAAACCCTTCTACCTTTCTATACACAGTTAGAAATAAAATGTAAATAATGCTGGACAATGCAACCTATTTTCAGAAAAAGAAATAAACCATATAATGCTGATAACTGATCTTATTCTGAAACAAAGTCTGATAAGAACAGGGCAGGAAGAACATGAAGATGGCCAAGACCTTATAAGTGAACAGGAAGTAACAAGTAAGCCAAACAACTGATGAATTTCAGACACAGAGTTGATAAATAAAGGCATAAAAACAGAAGTCTTTGTAAATTAACTCACTTGTGTGGAGTCTGTCAGACCTTTGGAATGACTTCTTCCCCAAGCCTAGCAAAGGATTTTCCACTTTAACCGAAGAAGAAAAGCTAGCGTTTGAGTTCTGAGGGCTGCTTGACTGTCCATCAGATTGTTTTCCTTCCCATATTGCTAGGGGGAAAATATATAAATGACTGGTGACACTGAGGTTATAGATAGAAACCAATCAATTAAATAATTGAATAGTAATAAAAGGAATTATGTATGAAGCAATGTAACCTTGCAAATGTGCTTCGAGTCTTAGAATTAAGACTCAATAAGTAAAATAAAATCCCTTCCATCACCCAACACATTATTTGCATCTGGTGGTAATTTCCTTCTGAACAAAAATGTAAAGTTCTTCAAGACATACGGTAATTTAAATCTGGCAGGGCCATATAATCAGCTGGCATCAAACTGAATTGTGTAATAAAACACAGAGTCTGTATCTATGCCAATTTAGATTAAAAAAAACAAGCAAGTGTAACAAAAATATCCAAAGCTCTGCAGCAGATATGTCCAATGGAAACTCAAAGGTAGCATGTATTCTTAGGAAAACCTTTTATTTTTAAAGGAGAGAACTGGTGAATAGTTTAGTCTACACATCTTTTGGAAATATCAGCTTTCTAAGGTTACTGATTAGAGGCTTCCAAATATGAGTACTAGATAAGACATCTTGGAAGTCAGTCATTGAACTCATTCTAACATACAAATCCCACTGATGTATTTTTAAATAATTGCATAATTATCTTGTATACATTTTCCATTTACACTGGAAGAATCTTTATTGATGATCTGGCAGTACAAGGAGTACGTATGCACATAAGTATAACAATTTAAAAGTAAATGATAATAGTATACAAATTAGAAAACCAACACAAAAATGACTTCCAGAAAGACTTCCGTTTAAAAGACCCTCACTCAGTCTGCCTACCAGGTTTGGCAGCTGCAGAGTCACTGGCTGCTTTGACAGTCTTCAGAGAGAGATGCTGGCTGGAGGAGATGGACATGCTTGGCCTGCATTGCTGCTGCTGCTTCTTCTGCTGTTGCTGTTTTAGTGCCTATAAAGAGAAAACTGACTGTAAGAAACCACTCAGTTTTTAGTAAATGACTTCTTTTTAAGTGGTAAAGAGCATGCAGATCATCCAAATTCTTTGAAATTTATCAAAGTAAACAAAAACCAAAATTAAACCAACTAAACACAAGGCCTAAATCAAGCTTGTCCAACCTGAGGCCCATGGGCCGCATGGGTCCCAGGACAGCTTTGAATGTGGCCCAAAACAAATTCATAAACTTTCTTAAAGTATTATGAGATTATTTTTTAGCTCATCAGCTTATGTGTGGCCCAAAACAATTTTCCTTCCAATGTGGCCCAGGGAAGCCAAAGAGTTAAGACACCGCTGGCCTAAATGATCCTTAAGGGATTGGAAATTTGGGACCAGTATTTCTACTTTATAAAATATTAAGAATAATCATTAACATTTTTTAGAATTTTAAAATAACCAGTAAGCCACACATTTCTCATACTTGTAGTAGCATAGAATTAGATGTTTTCAATCATTTCTGGAAATAGAATTGTAGATGCTGAACCAAAAAGAGCTCATTTGCATCAACTCTATGTAGAAATATAAATGTATATTGGAGAGGTACTATGTTTGAACAAAAATTTGTAAATACTTGAGCTTGGGCTTATATAAGATTTGGCCCAATGATCAAATTTCAGCAATTTATAGTGATGAGGTAGAGAAGGGAAGAAAAATTTAAAAATACTGGTTCTAAGAAATAATGGGGTTCCATTTGGCTATTTCAGAACATTTTTATTTCTATGATATTCTTAGTTTATAGAATACACCACAGTAAACTATTTTGAATGAACAGAGACAAATAACTTCCCAGATTTTAATCAAAAAAATATCCAAAGGCAACTTTTTAACTCAAGGTTTTAAAGAGAGAGTGCACATATGAGGGATCACACCTGTGAGTGAGTGAGCGAGAGGGAGAGAGAGGGAGAGGGAATTAGAAAGTGAAGCTACATTTCAGGAAAAAGTTGAAAACCTAAACCTTGATAAATTGTCAGTTTAAACAAAAGTGTGAAATAAACAGCTACTTTTTTCCCAAGCCCACTTCACAATAGTTTTCTCCTGTTTCACATTCACAAATATCTCTGGCTCTGCTATAAAGCCACAGTGGCAACATCTGATATCCTTCATATCGAAGTTGTCAATGGAGAAAAGTGAGTCAGGTATCTTTCTGGCTTACATTCCCTACAAAACTGATAAATTTTGGTGAGGCAGAAGCACAGTGTGTAAAAAGTTTAAGTGTTGTCTGGTAACCAATTACAGCTTCTCTCTCTTTTGTTGCAATGAGAACAGAAGACTCATAAGTTTCCTGGGTAGCAGCCACCAGTATTTATTCCTTGCTACTCATAGTATCCAGGTAAGTCTTTTTTTTTTTTTTTTTTTTAAGGTTTTATTGTTTTTGACAGAGAGAAGGAGGAGGGCCCAGAGCAGTCTCCATAGTTGTATGTCATCAAGTTTTCTACATGGTTTCATTCCATGCAGGTGAGCGGGGGCCGCTCAGCGGGGGAACTGGGCTGGGGCCTCCCACATGGGAGGCACACTCCCAGTCAGCATATGGATCCACATGGGGCAGAGTCAGAGTTTGATCCCTGGTCCTTGATGCTGCAAAGCAAGTGCTTAACCCGCTGAGCCATCCCAGCTTGCCTGCTAAACTCTCTTTTGACCACCCTCAATCTTGGTCTCTAATCTTCAGAAGTAACCATATTATATGTGTGTGTTTATATATACATATTCATACTTGTATTAAAAGTATAAATCAGTATTATGTTTTTTATAAATGGTATGAATGCCCCACATGACATAAAACTTAATTTTAATGATTTAACATTATAGTGTGATGTTTCCATGTCTGTACATATAGAACAACCACATTACAAAGTAGGCTTTTAATCTTGCATAATCATCCAGCATTTCTAAATGCCATTTTTTATTAAGGATTCCCTTCCTGATATATTTTAGGCTACTTACAAGTTTTTGCTATTATAAACTTTAATGCAAATATCTTCTCTGTGTGTTTATGTAGGTATGTACCTATTTTTCTAACATTAGTTCCAAAATGTCAAACTGCTTAGTCATAGGGTATGGACATTTAAAATTTTACTAGGTATTACAAAATTTCTCTCCAAAGTAACTATAGCAATTTATATTCCACCAGCAAACTACCAGTAGTCACTTCCCCACACACTTGCCAATGCTTCATACAATTAATATTTTTATAAGTCTGAGGATAAAAGTAGTCTATTATTTTATTGTTTCCTTAATTACTACTAGTGAGTCTATATTTACTGACCCTTTGCATTTCAAAAAAATTAAGAGCTACTTCTCTGAAAAGCCCAATAAAATAGACAAACCATTAGCAAGTAGCAATGGGAAAAAAAAAAAGACACATTATAAATGAAAAACAGTAGAGAACAAAACAGATACATAAAGAAATGCTATGTATATTATACTAATATTTAGAAAAAAATCAGGTTAAATGAATCATTTCCCAATAAAAATAAATTTCCAAAATTGGCTCAAAAGGCAGAAAATCAAGAGACCAGTGAAAGTACATAAACCACAACTGAAAATTCTAGGAAAGCAATTTTAAAAGGTGAATTTAGAGAATGGTGAAATTTATAGAACTTTCAAGGCAAAGATAGTGTCTATAAATTTTTCCAAGACTAGGCAAATACAGAAAATGATACAATTTATTTTATGATGTGAGAACAATCCTGATTTCAAAATTGTAAATAAATAGTACAATAAAAAAAAAAGAAAAATCCAACCTAAAATCTGAAAAAAGAAAATTCCTTACCATGTTTAAAAACATGTAACAAACATATTGTTTATTTCAGAGAACTAAGTATAGATTAACATTAGAAAATCTAAGCCATGGAACTCAGCAGCTATAAACAGAGATGCTACCTAATCATCTCAATAAATGCTGAAGAAAACAAACCTGAAAAATTTAACACCTATTCATAATTTAAATAACACACACAAACAAGTTAAAACCTCTTATCAAATTAGGAACAAATTAAAATGATAGAGAGTATTTACCACAAACCTATAACTCAGATGTAAATAAATAATTAAATCCAAATAGGAAAATTTCATGAAATTTCTCTTTATAAGAATATAATGCCCTTTCAAGAAATTTTCAATGGCTGCCAAGTCATGCACTGTTAATGTAGATTATACTTCTGATAAACACAGACTAGTTCGGTTACCTGCTTCAGTGCTTTCTTGGTGTGCTTCTGTGATGGGGAGATGACTTTACCTGCTGGAATGGTGGGTGATGGGCAGCCTGACTGGGGAGAGGATGGCTGTGACAGTCTAGCCGAGACTAGGGAGAAAAAAAAAAAAATGACAACAAATTTTGTTATCACAGTTGATATCAAGCACCATCCTTCCCCAATCATATGCTGCTACCTGTATTAAGAACTGTGACCAAACACTTTTGGGAAGGATCTTCTTTTTGGAGTTCTACGGCAAACAGCCTCCCTTTTCAGTTTATTTCCTCAGAAAGCTCTAGTGAAGGATGATAGGATGGGGAAGGGATGGGTGTTAGTATTCATTACTTTTCATTCTTAAATTTTTCCAATAGAGCTGACTGAAGAAGGAGGAAGCAGAATATAAATAATTAGTCATCAAATTAGATAAAACTTATTAATAGAAAAGATTCTAGAGTCCAATGGACAGTATGTGTTTTTAAGGTAAATCTATAATGACAACATGATATAGAACCCTGAATTGACTGAATGGGTCCCAGTTTTCCCTATTTTTAGAATGAAGGCAATAAGGCCGTTCTACCTCAAAAAATTCTACTGTAGGGGAAGCAGGGAAGGCTCAGCGGGTTGAGTGCTGGGCTTGTAGCCCCGGGGTCCAAGAATTGAATCTTGGCCCCAGCCCATGGGCACCCACCCATATCCTGAGCTGGGGTGTGGCCCCTAGTTCAGCTCTCACTGGGGTGAACTTCCCATGTGGGAGGCTGCTGGTTCGGACTCCAGCTTGGGGGCCTGCCTCCCATGCAAGAGGCTCCCGGCCTGGTTCCTGCCCTGCGCAGTCCCTTGTCTACCTGTGTGGAATGAAACTGTCGAAAACTGATGATGTACAACTGTGGAGACTGCTCTGGGCCCTCCCCCCCTCTCTCTTTCTCGAATTCTGTCAAAAACAAAATAAATTAAAAAATTAAAAAAGCTGGGGAAGTCGGGATGGCTCAGTGGGTTAAGCGCTCACTTTGCAGCGCCGGGGACCAGGGATCGAATCCCGGCCCCGGCCCATGCGGAACCATATGCTGAACTGGGAGCTCCCCCAGTTCAGTTCTCTCTCTGTCTCTGTCTCTGTATCTCTCTCTCTCTGTGACAAAAATAAAAATAAATAAATATATATATATGAATGAATGAATGAATGAATGAATAAATAAATAAATGAATGAATGAATGAATGAATGAATGAATGAATGGGAAGCTGGGATGGCTCAGAGGGTTAAGCGCTCACTTTGCAGTGCCAGGGACTGAGGATCGAATCCCAGCCCTGGCCCGTGCGGAACCATATGCTGAACTGGGAGCTCCCCCAGTTCAGTTCTCTCTGTCTCTGTATCACTCTCTCTCTCTGTCAAAAATAAAAATAAATAAATAAAATATATTAGAAAAAAGAATGTACTTGCCTCTTTAAAAAAAAAAAAAGCTCTACTATAGCTTTAATACTCATATTTCTTCATCTCTGAAATCAATAGTCTTAAACCTACCTACTGTGAAAGAGAACTTTAGGATTTCTGCAATGGAAGCCATGTAGATTACAAAATGTAAGCAACTCTGCTTTATCACTAGCTTTTTTATACCATAGAGCTTAGCCAAACCTTATTCTTATATGAATGACAGTCTTCCTCTTCAAGAGCCTATACTCTCATAAAGAGCATAAAGATAAAGAAACTGCTGATTCAGACCCCTTAATAGCAGAAATAATAATCATTACTGCTAGCGATTGATGACTCTGGAGAGTTTGTTTACTAATGCCTTCTCCTTTCATAGTCGCTGGACTGTAAAGGGTTAGATAGCAGCACAATGGCATCCCATGGTAAAACTAAAGAGCTTTAAGATACCATATAAAGTTATGTTGGTAGGTAGACAGCTACCTAACATGAAAATACAAGAGCATGGTTCATTGGAATACACAAGTTTTGGAATACAGCATTTCAACTGACTCTTAGATGTCCTAAGAAAGGAATACATAGCAAGTAAAACTTAGAGAGGACAAGAGCAGACAATATTAAGATGACTTGTCTATGTATCTTTAGCTTTTTATTCCAAACTTACAAGGTTTATATATGGGAAAGAACTGGCATATAGCAAGTTTGACATTAAAAAAAGTTTCTTGTAATAGATCACACAAAAATAAAGTTCGAGGGGAAGCCAGGATGGCTCATTGGTTTAAGCTCTCACTTTGCAGCCCCGGGGACGAAGGATCGAATACCAGCCCCGGCCCGTGCGGACCCATATGCTGAACTGGGAAGTACCCCCAGTTCGGTTCTCACCAGGGTGGGACCCTGGCCCAGTTCCTGCCCTGTGCAGCCTCACGCCCACCTGTGGAATGAAACTATGTGGAAAAACCAATGATGTGCAACTATGGAGACTGTTCTGGGCCCTCCCTCTTCTGCCTGTCTCTGTCTCTGTATCTCTTTCTCTCTGTCAAAAACAATAAAAATCTTTAAAAAATAAATAAATAAAATAAAGTTCGATAATTCTTGAGATAGTTAAAAAACAAAAAGAAACAAAACCTTAACAGCTTTACTGAGATACAATTTATACACCATACAATTCACCTAACGTGTAAAATTCAATGGCTTTTAATATATTTGCAAAGTTGTGCAACCATCACTACAATCAATTCTCATCACCCACCACAAAACCCTTAGCTGAAATTCCTTTTCTGCCTAACCTATGCCTATAGTCCTAGCAATAATTTACTTTCTGTCTCCATGCACTTGCCTATTCTGAACATTTCATAGATTATAAACAGAATCTTACAATATGTTCTCTTTTGTGATTGGCTTTTTTCACTTAGTATATTTTGAAGGTTCATACATTTTTAGAGCATATATCAATAGTTCATTCGTTTTTATCATAAAATACTAGTCCATTGTATGCATATGCCACATTTTTATTCATTTAGCTGACAGACATTGGGTTGTTTCCACTTTATGGCCATTATGAACAATATTATAAAGAGCATCCATTAGTGGAATTTTGTTTTGGGCATATGCTTTCAATTCTCCTGGGTTCATATCTAAAAGTGGAATTGCTGGGCCTTACAGTAACTCTATGCTTAACTTTTTGAGAAACTGCCAAACTGTTTCCAAAATGGTTGCACCATTGTTGCAATTCCACCAGGAATATATAAGACTTTGAATTTCTATACATCCTTGTAAACACTTGCTACTGTCTTTATTTAACCAATGTTTTTAAAGGGTCATAATGAAAATAAAGTTAAAAACTATTAATATTTAACTATGTTTATTTTCTTTTCACTAGTCTGCATAAATCTGAGAATCTACATTTCTTCATCTGCCTCAAATACTGCCTGCAAACCAACCAACCAACCAACCAACCAAAATAACCCCATTAAGAAAATTAAGAATTCTACTTTGCAGCCTGGAAAAGAGACATGAAACTATCTTAATTACCAAGGCAAACTGTTTGGAATGTCTCCCCATAAGGCAAAAGCTCTTTCTAACAAATGAAATGAAACTATAAATATACCTCAAAGCCAATTGGACTAAACCATGAAGATATCAGGACTCACCAGTGAAAAACATCCCCAGAGTTAATGCCAAGTACTGTTCTTGTAACTTACATGAAACTTAAACTTTGTTCTAACTTTCAAATATTAAAGTCTCAAAATTACAAATAGCAAACAAGTTTTAAACACATGCTGAGAAACATATCTTCCGTGAGTCCTTTTAGTGGCTACTTCATCTTCAAAGACACATAATTTTAATTGGAGCAACCAAGAGTTAAATATCTTCCATACACCTACCTCATTTGAATAAGATTTCACTGAACTCCCATAAATACCCTGTGTAAAGTAGGTTACAAGTTCTCTTTCTACCCCCACCAAACTCCTCTAATTCTTGCCTCTGAGCTAACTAAATAAAATATAGTTGCGTTGCCATTTTTATTGATATTTTGCTATGCAAATAAAAATATGAAAAGATTTTTAAACACATATTTATAAATAAATTTTACATATATACACTTAAGTGCATACTGTTATATTATCTAAATTTTATTTATCAAGAAATTAGCTTGTGAAAGGACACACAGCTAGTAAAGAGTACCACCAAGATTTAAACCTGGTATACTATCAAAATGAGTGGATGTTTACAGTAGGCTTAATGCTGAACACCAAAAAGTTATGTTCACTTCCTAATCCCCAGAACTTATGAATGTTAGATAATGTTTGGGGAAAGGGTCTTGGCAGATAAATTAAGTTAAGGACTTTGAGAAGATTAACCTGGAATTATCCCACTGGGTCCTAATAAATACAATGACAAGAGTCCTTTGACACACAAAGAAGACAGAGACAGGAACAGAAGAGAAGGCAATATAAGAATAGGTGGAGCAGATTGGAGTGATGTGGCCACAAGGCAAGTAGGTCAGTAACCACCAGAAGCTAGAAAATATAAGGAACAGATTTCTCCCCTAGAACCTCTATAGGGAGTGTGGTCCTGCTGACACCTTGACTTCAGACTTCTGGCCTCCAAAACTGTAAGAAAAGAAATTTCTATTGTTTTAAGGTAGGCAGTTTGTAGTAACTTGTTACAGCAACCTCGGAAAGCTAACACAGTATCTAAAGCTGATTTTCTTTTTTAAAGTATCATTATCAACTCATAGATGTTTACATACCTGAAATGTTTAAATCAAAAACAATTATCACAAATTTGGCATTCCAATTGTTCCTTTTTGGGATAGTGAGAGCGCCTTCGGATTGTAAGATATCTTTAGGACACGGCCCCAGTAGTATTTGGCTGCTTACATTCATGCTATCTGGCAATAAAGAGTCTCAGGCAAATCTTGTTTTTAGGCCTAGAATTGGATGTCCTATTTATCCAAGGAGCTCTGATATCTTTTAATTGGAAATAACAAAATACCACATCCTGCACACTAGTGGTACTCACTGCTACTAGGGTACCGCTGGTTCTAGGACTTTTTAATGGTTGCGAGAAAGTCTTTTAGAAGGAGAAAAATAAATGTATGCAAGGATACCAAATTCAAATTAAGATTACAGATTGTAAATTAACTTTCCTGATTTTGTATTACTAACACTTTTCTTCTTCCCTGACAATCCTGGTTCCTAATCACATTATTGTAATTGTTAATTTGCTATTATATATAGATCTAGTTTCAAAACACTCAGACCAATATAATTACTAAAAATAAAGACTACTGAATGCAGTTTAATTTTTCTTGTGTCTGGTCTCCCACACCTACGATATAGAGGAAGCCAGGATGGCTCAGTGGGTTAAGCGCTCACTTTGCAGCCCCGGAGACCGAGGATCGAATCCCGGCCCCAGCCCAAGTGGACCCATATGCTGAACTGGGAAGTGCCCCCAGTTCAGTTCTCACTGGGGTGAGACCCTGGCCCAGTTCCTGCCCTGTGCAGCCCCGCGCCCACCTGTGGAATAAAACTATGTGGAAAAGTCAATGATGTGTAAACTATGGAGACTGTTCTGGGCCCTCCCCCTTCTCTCTGTCTCTGTGTGTCTCTCTGTCAAAAACAATAAAAATAAATCTAAAAAAAAAAAAAAAGATATATCTCACAGAAACATACCTATGTCATTATGCAACAAATTTTGCCTATACTTCACTTTGCTTTGTTTCACATTTCTGGAAAGTACTTTAAAATTTTAATTAATTGTGTAAAGTTATAAAATACTTTCATACGAGTCCAGCTCCCTCCCTTGTCTACCCTACTTTATTAGCTCTCTTCCCATATAGGAAATCATTTATACTAGTTTGGGCACTTTCTGGTCTTTTACTCTTATTGCTATATTGTTTGTGGCTCTTAAGGTGTTGGACCAAGAATAACACCATCACCACCTAAAATTCTGTTGGAGATGGAAATTACTGGATCAGCCCAGACCTACTGAATCAGAGAATCTGAAGGCAGAGGCCAAAAATATGCATCATAAGCTCTCCAGGCGACTCTGAAGCATGCTTAAGTTTGAAAAACACAGGTCTTTCTTAAGCTATGCTGTGCTATTTTGCATTGTTGACAGTGTATCTGAGGATTGACTCTAAGTTGGTCTGCTAAGTCAAAGGATAAAAGCATGCTTCCGAACACAACAGAAAAGTTTCACCATTCTCAAGTTTTAAAAGGAATTCCACCCATGTTTTTCTTTAGTACTTGGTTTCATGCTTTACATTATTGTAGCTTTAATTTGTTTGGACTTTACCCTGGAGTATGGTGTAAGAAATAAATACACTTCCTTTTTTTTTTTTTTTTTTTTTTGGCTATTCAGTTGTTCCAACACCTCTGCACATACCTTACACAAAGATCATTATTTATGGCAGGTATAGCCTTATAAAATGTATTCCTTTTTGAAATGGATTTCTTAAATAGTAAGACTTGAAAAATGAAATCACTCCTTGATCATGGGCTACAGAACAGATGTGTTAGCAGGCATGAAACAACATTAATCTTGCTGTACATCTCCATCAGAGTGCATGGGTGACCAAATGTATTGTCAATGAGCAGTAATATTTTGAAAGGGATCTTCTTTTCTGAGCAGCAGGTCTCAACAGTGGGCTTAAAACAGTCAATAAATTATGTTGTAAATAAATGTGCTGTCATCAAGCTTTGTCTGTTCCATTTGTAGAGCAAAAGCAAAGATTTAGCACAAGGGTGTCCAATCTTTTGGCTTCCCTCATCCACACTGAAAGAATTGTCTTGGGCCACACATAAAAATACACTAACACTAATGACAGCTGATGAGCTAAATATATATCTAGATATATCTATATCTAGATATATATATATCGCAAAAACAACCTCATAATGTTTTAAGAAAGTTTACGAATTTGTGTTGGGCCGCCTTCAAAGCCGTCCTGGGCCGCATGTGGTCCTTGGGCCGTGGGTTGGACAAACTTAATTTAGCACAATTCTTAAAGGCCCTAGGATTTTCAGAATGGTAAATGAGCACTAGCTTTAACTTAAAGTCACCAGCTGCATTAGGCCCTAATGAGAAAGTCAAGTCAATCTGTCCTCTGAAATGTGGCATTGACTTCTTTCTAGTTATGAAAGTCCTAAACAGCATCTTCTTCCAATATAAGGCTGTTCTGTCAACACTTAAAATTTGTTGTTTAATGTAGCCGCCTTCATTAATTACCTTACCTAGATCTCTGGATAACTTGCTGCAGCTTCTCCATCAGTACTTGCTGTTTCACTTTGTACTTTAATATTACAAAGACAGCTTCTTTCTTTAAACCTCATGGGCCAACCTCTGCTAGGTACAAACTTTTCTTATGCAGCTTCCTGACCTTTTTCTCAGCCTTCACAGAAATGAAGCCTTGCTTTGAATTAGGCTTTGGTTTAAGGAATGGTGTAGCTGTGTTGATCGTCTATCCAGACCACTACAACTTTCTCCACATCTATAATGAAGTTGTTTCACTTTCTTATCATCCATGTGTTCACTGGAGTGGCACATTTAATTTTCTTCACAAACTTTTCCTTTGTATTTACAAGTTGGCTGTTTAGTGCAAGATACCTAGCTTTAGGCCTATCTTGGCTTTTGACATGCTTTTCTCACTAAGCTTAATCATTTCTAGCTTTTGGTTTAAAGTGAGAGACATGAGGTTCTTCCTTTCACTTTAACACTTAAAAGCCACTATAGGGTTATTAATTGGCCTACATTTCAATATTATTGTGTCTTAGGGAATAGAGAGACCCAAAGAAAGGGAAAGAAATGGAGTATAGCCAGTTGGTAGTCAGAACACACACATTTATCGATTAAGTTTTCCCTCTTATGTGGACACAGTTTGTGGTGCCCCAAAACAATTGCAATAGTAATATTATAGATCATCATAACAAATGTAGTAATAATTAAAAATTCTGAAATACTGTGAGAATTACCAAATTGTGACACAGAGAGTAAATGCTGTCAGAAAAAATAGTGCTCAATGCAGGGTTGCCACAAACCTGCAATTTGTAAAAAACACAGGATCTGTGAAGCTCAATAAAGCGAAGCACAATAAAACAAGGTATGCTATTTAAAAATTGAGATAGAATGGAAATGAATTCTTTCAGCCTATATAGCAGTGACTAGAAATAAACTGAACTAATGAAGATACTATTGAGTATAAATACAAATCAAAGAAACTAGTATGTTCATATTAATTGAGATACTAAATAGACAACAGTATAAAACCAACAGAAAAAGGTCTATAAACAAAAATCTTGTTCCTCTTGGTATGTGGCTTGAAATTTTGTCAGCAGTGTTGCCGTTCTCTGGTCTACACTAATTTACAAATCTTAATTTTCCTAAGAAATAACTTTATATACTTCTACAACCTATAAAAACTAGAGACTGGTACTAAAGATTAACAATCTGATCCCAATTTCTTTCCCCTCTTTTTTTCCACAAATCCCCTCTTCTGGCCAAAGTTTTCCTATTGCTTCCTAAAAACACTATATACACACTTCTACCTTTGTATGATTTCTTTCCATGGTATATTCTATCTTCACTAGAGGTTATACTCTCAAGGTAAGGATAGTATATTAAAATTTTCTATAGCTCATACAATATTAACTAACCCAGGTAAAACTACCCACTCTCTTCTTTAATGCTGCTATTATGATAAATATAAACACGTGTTACTTACTAAGTTATTTTCTAATTATCTGCTTATTTTTTTACATCTCTAGATCTAAAGAATGGGGCCCATACCTTATTCAAATTAGTTTCCCAAATACTTGGCAAACAGTACATACTAGAGGAAGACTGACTAGTAAATAATTTAAATAGAGATGTTTCTTTGGTTTTGTAAGTAAACTAATGGCCTAAACAATAATTCTCAAGAATATATCCTGATCTGCCAGTCCTCCAAGGTGAACTGCTCAACAGATTAAAAGAACTCATTTAAAAACATACTCTGATTAGAAACAAAAATACTTGCTTTCATATAAACATACAACATAACAAATGATTAACAAAACCTAGTCAAAAGGTCAGCAGTTATTTAATTAAAAAAAAGTGACCCAAAAAACCAAAGAGGAACCTAGCAATGACTTTTTAAGCTTAAAACTATTTTCAGAAAAATATGTAAAACAAATTTGAGACCTTGTGCTTATTAAAGACAGTTTTACACAGCTTACTGAAGTAGTTTCAGGTTGTTGGATATTTATGTACCATCCACTAAATATATGTTCAAAAGGTACAACTCTTCAGATATATTTTACCATTGAGAATTTTCAGTTTCAATGGATGGTTATTATATTGAACAAGTCAAATAAATATGGACAATTCATATTACATAAATTTGAATTTATGTTTTCAATGTTTTCTCTTTAAAACATTCAATGGGCCCCTCTGAAGTATGAGAGACTATCAGAAATAATAAAGCAGTAATATCAAAATTAAGACTTAGCTTTACATAGTTTAAAGATTAATAGTTGAAATACTGATAAACACTAACATTTTCAAAATATGTTCCAATCTTCAAAAACAGTGATCCTTGGGATGCTGAGATAGCTCAGGGGTTGAGCGCTTGCCTTGCAATCATGAGGGTCAAGGTTCAATCCCCAGCCCCAGCCTGTGCAAACCCATATACTGAAATGTGGCACAACTGGTAACTGCCAGGATAGCTCAGCAGGTAAGGTTCTCACTTTCTATTAGGGAGGCCCTGGTTCAGTTTCTGCCCTGTGTGGCCCCACATCCACCTGTGTGGAATGAAACCATGTCACAGCTAATGATGCACAACTATGGAAATTGCTCTGGACCCTTCCCCCACCCCCATCTCTCTCTCTCTCTCTTTTTCTCTCATCTTCTTTCAAACTATTTTTTAAAAAATAAAAGAAAATAGTAATCCTTTTCTTAAGAGAGAATTCTTATTTTCCCAATAGTCTTTATTTAGAGGAACTTAATTTCCAGAAATGAAGGACCATTTTAATTCTAAGTCCCTTCTCCCCACAGCAAGTGCAATCTACTCCAAACTGGGCAGACTGTGGCTCTTGATGACATTCAAACAGTCCCCCAAACAAAGAAGGAGAAGCCATACCTGAACAGTTCTTTGTTTCTGGGTACCCTAACTATCCAAGTCCTAATAGTGCAGTGTCTTTAATAC
This sequence comes from Craseonycteris thonglongyai, assembly GCA_004027555.1. Classification (NCBI taxonomy): domain Eukaryota; kingdom Metazoa; phylum Chordata; class Mammalia; order Chiroptera; family Craseonycteridae; genus Craseonycteris; species Craseonycteris thonglongyai. The sequence continues at coordinate 54,763 of PVKE010004089.1, forward strand.
ATGACAGCTAAAACCTCCAACTCACCCACCAACCACACCCCAGAGAAGACAGCATCTCTCCCAAAGGTCTTTCCCCATATAAATTAACCTTGCCCGAGTGGTTTTCCTCCCCTGTATACTTTCTAAAGGAAACATCCCTATACATAATCAGCCCCATTCAGTAACTTCACATATATAGAAATAATGTTAGAGAGCAGGGAAGCCTATGGTACTTAAGTCCAAACACAATATGCATCAAATTCCTGATTTAAAGTAGTTCTGAACAAGCAGCAAAATTAACATTATATCATGTTCCTGGAAAGAATCGGTAATTCCTTACAGGTAAAAAAGGTATATTTCACATAATTTTTTTTTTTTCTTAAAATACTTTGAAAGCAGATCAAAATCTAACAAACTTTTTTCATCAGAAGATGAATATAATACTGCAGTTGCTTTATGCTGCAATATTTATATTTTATTTTGGGGGAAAGGCAGAGACTTCACTTAGCTATGATCCTACAAAAACAAACAAACAAGAAACAAAACAGAAAATGTTGATTTTAATCATTTTTTCTGGAGTTATTTCACCTTACCTTGACTTGGATTCCTTAAAAGTTCTTCTCTAAACACTGTTTCCTGTCTGCAAATTTGGAACCAAAACTACAAATTCCGAAGTTCTTCTACTTTACATAAGCATCAATAAACTAGTTTTAATATTAGACTGAATTTCAAAGTTCTGTTCTCTGTTTCTATGTGGCTGAAAGATATACCTATATCAAGAGAGTTTCTATCGATTTTTCAACTAGAAGTATCAGTTTTGCTGTCAGAGCTCTTTATTTTTATACATAAAAGGAAGTGGGTTTTGATACTATCTCAATGTTCTTCCTGTCTTACAGTGCATTTGAAATAAAAGTGATGTCAGATTGAGCGTAAAAGGCTAAAGAAAGAAAAAGGAATAGGCACAATAAGTTTGCTTTACCTTTATTAGTAACTACAACTGATTTAGAACTCTTTGCTGCATGCTGCTACTATCTATCACTGTTAACTACAAGTTTTCCACTTTAATTTGCACTAGACTTCAAAAACATTCAAAAATGTATAATATATAACTAAAAATATACATAATCTATGCCATATGCATGACCAATGAATGAGAGAAGCACATTCTAAATTTGAGAATAAATCATTCTTTATTATTTGTAGTAGCTCAGCATTTATTCATTTCTTAAGAATATCAGGAAAGCTGGGATGGCTCAGTGGATTAAGCGCTCGCTTTGCAGCCCTGGAGACCGAGGATCAAACCCTGGCTCTGGCCCAGGCAGACCCACATGCTGAACTGGGGTGTGTCCCCAGTTCAGTTCTTGCCAGGGCCTATGCAGGAGGCTCCTGGCCCAGTTCCTATCCTGTGCAGCCCCGTGCCCACCTGTGGAGTGAAACTATATGGAAAACTAATGCTGTTAACTATGGAGACTGCTCTGGGCCCTCCCCCTCTTCTCTCTGTCTCTGTCTGTCTGTCTGTCTGTCTCTCTCGCTGTCAAAAACAATAAAAATAAATCTTAAAAAAAAAAATTAGAGCTGCTAGAGCAAACATGAATTCCATGTGACGTTAGGTGCACCTCTCATGTCCACCTTCCAAACACCACATACAGCCAACTCTACTTTCAGTCTAATAGACTACCTACAATCAAAAAATATCTTTACAGAACATTTCAATGTAAATTGAGGATAAATATTCAATACTGTGACAATTTTCAGAAGAGGAATGAATCAAAGGCACTTCTGAACCACAATTTTGAATTTGCTCTTACCTTGTTGTTAATATCTTCTATTATTATGTCAAGGGTTGGGCAAGGTTATGCTATTTTAATCTACCTACTGAGCTATTGACAATGCGGTTCTATTATTATTTCTTAGATCTTCCTATATCATAATACATTTATCTTACAAAATTCTTTGAGCTAGCCTTTCACAACCATATGACAGCCACTACTACAAACTGCTATTATAGCATATGTGGCTCTTGAAAAGTGCAGACTTCTAAGACGGTGAATTTGTTTCCAGTTTATCAGCCTGGCCTCCTTAATACTGATTTCCCTATTCCTAGTCACATCCATAAATTATGAATCTTGTGAACTGTTTCTCTAGCCTAATGACTTGGCTTGCTTCCTAAATCTTATAGTAACAATTTCCAAACTTAAAAAAAAAAGTTTAAACTGGGGAGATTCAAAGGAGAGACACAGCCCTTAACACATTTGATTCCATCCTTCCAAAAAAGGTCCTTAGTACATACAGAAATATTAAGGTCCTGGACCACACTTCCTTTCACTATTGATAGGGATTGCTTTAAAAATATATACATCAGAGTACTGACCAGTGGTTTTGACTTTGTCTTGCCTTTATTCCATTTGTTCCCAATATCTGAGATCTGGGTTGCTCTCTAAGTGGTTGTGATTTTAAAGCTAAAATCCTCACAATCACAAAATATTCCCAAATTGCACATTTAGTAGTTATACCAGAGCACACAGATGATGCCATCAATTATCTCAATTCTCTCCAGGAGCACAACACACATTAACATAAAGTACGATAATGAATAGTTTTCTGATACACGGAGTTCTGTATCAATAGTTCTAAAGGCACTTAAAATTAATGAGTCAAGTATTTCAACAAACATAATTCTAGCTTCTAGATCCAAAATCAGCTCACCTAAAACTCAAACCTAACATATCCAAGCTAAGGAAACTCTTGGATGTCTATTTTGCTCTGGAAAATCAGTCCAGAGGAAAAAAATCTTTATAGTATCTAAGTCCTTATAAAGCAACCATCATGAGTTGGCTTAAAATCTGCCTTCCCATATATGGCTAAATTTATTAGTTATCTGGGTAAAAAAATTAGCATCCTTCAAGACTCTGATAAGAAGCTACAGATAATTAGAAAGAATAGAAAATAAGATGCAGGGGAAGCCGGGATGGCTCAGTGGGTTGGGCGCTCACCTTGCAGCCCCAGGGACCGAGGATCGAATCCCGGCCCTGGCCTATGCAGACCCATATGCTAAAATGGGGAGTGCCCCCAGTTCAGTTCTCACTGGGGTGAGACCCCAGCCCAGTTCCTGCCCTGTGAAGCCCCAAGCCCACCTGTGGAATAAAACTATGTGGAAAAGCCGATGATGTGCAACTATGGAGACTGTGCTGGGCCCTCCCCCTTCTCTCTGTTTCTGTCTCTGTATCTCTCTCTCTCTCTGTCAAAAACAGTAAAAATAAATCTTTTAAAAAAATAAATAAATAAATAAGATGTGTCCTTAACACATTGCGTACGGATCACAAGAATCTTTGTTTTTTCCGAGTCATGCGTTAAGGATGGGTAACGAGAACTCTTGTTTTTACACTTGACCTTTTATTTTTTGCAAGATTTATTTAATTAATTAGGTTTGGCTGATATATAATGAACAAATATTATCAATGGATAAATTTACGTGAGAAAGTACAAAAAATTTCATTGAAAAGTTATAAATAATATGGAAGCAATAGCATTTTAAAGAGAAGAGTTCATTTCAACGTGGTCTCATTTAAATGCCAGCCGGAATAGAGGGGTATGAGGGATTTAAACCCCGCCGTACACAACGTGTTAAGTAGAAAACCCACCCCAAAGAAGCTGTAGCAACACAGATATTATTCCTTAAATAAAGTTTTTTTGGGTAAGCAGATGAGAGCAAAGACCAGAAGACTAAATTTAGTCTTTACTAGTAGAAATAAAAAGCAGGGCAGGGGAGTTGGGAGTGGCTACCAGATATATGGTGATGGAAAGAGAGCTGATTCTGGGTGGTGAGCACATAATGCAATGCATAGACAATGTAATGTAGAGTTGTACACCTGGAAACTATATTGCCGACCAATGTCACCCCAATAAATTTAACAAAAAATAAATAAATAAAAAGCATTCTTTTCCCAGTAAGGAGAGAGCTATTAAGAGTAGTAAGTGCTACAATTTTAGAAAAGAGGATTTAAGAGGCAAATAAAATCAGAACCTTTTAAAAAGGGCGGCCAAGAGCTGAAAATAAACTCAGGTTAAACCTAGAGCCATACTGTCCAATGTGGAAGCCACTAGCCACAAGTGGCTACTTAAATTTAAGTTAAAATGAAAAACTCAGTCCTTAGTCACACTAGCCACATGTCAAGTACTTAGTAGAAACCCATAGCTAGTGGCTACTGTGTTCGGTTGGACAGCACAAATACAGAACACTACCATGACTGCAGGAAATTCTATTAGACAGTTCTGATCTAGAACGTAAGGGAAAGCAACTGGCTGACCTGGGGTCTGGAAAAAGACTACTAACAAGGGCACTTGTCCTGCCGCATTCAGTACTTTATTGAGGGGTCAGGTGGATTTACCTTTCCTTTTCCACCTGCTCTTTTTTCCCTCCTTGTTGCTGCCACCATCACTGCTGCTGCTGCTGTTCTCAGAACTCTGGGAATCTGACTGACCATCACTGCTTTCTTCTGAACCTTCTGATAGCTCTTTCACCCCATCCGGCACATCTTTCTGAAAATGTAGGCATCCAATTAGGATTAATCATCACCATTTCAGTAAAGAGGAATTAAATCTCTGATATGCATTGTTGTAAATTAATTGTATTGGTTAATTTTTAGTATTATAGGATTCAACAAGCAGAACCAGCAGTATTTTCTGAATTTCTGTCATCTCTCTTCTTTCGGTCAAATAAGCTAACATTTCCATCTGTAGCCAAAGGTAAAAATTTTACATGACAATCACATCCAGGCACAACACACAGGCTTAAATTAGATAAAAACTAGGTATAGGTAAGTCCAGGTAAATGATTAAATGTTCAGAATAAAAACTATATAATAACAATTTTGTAAAATGTATATACATCCATCTTCCACGTAAAAAAACATATGTATTAATATTTGTGTTTATGTTAGTACCATTATGTATTGTGAATTCAATTAAGAGTCTAGATAGCAAGAGACAGTGTATTATTTGAATATAATTGGTTCCTGAATATTGGTAAGTAACAAGAATCAAATACAAGGGGATGCCAGGATAGCTCAGCAAGTTGAGCGCTTGCCCTACAATCACAAGGTCCAGGGATCGAATCCCAGTCCCAGCCCATGCAAACCCATATCCTGAACTGCAGCATAAATTGTAATCATTGGGATGGCAGTGAAGGTTCTCGCTTCCTATGTGGGAGGCCTCCAGTTCACTTTCCACCCTACATGGCCCCACATCCACTTGTGTGGAATGAAACTATGTCACAACTAATGATGTTCAACTATGAAGAATGATCTGGGCCCTCCCCACTTCTCTCTCTCTCTCTCTCTCTCTCACACCTTCTCTCAAACAATAAATCTTTAAAAAAAAAAAAAAATCAAATACAAAGGAAACCATTTTTTTAAATCACATGATTCTTTGGTTTCTGCACTGGATAGTTAGAATGTTAGTCAGAAAGGATATCTATATCAACATAGTATGTGAGAGATATAATAGGATAGTTGTAATATCAAGAATGAGGAGATTAAGACTTTCTGGGTTAAAATTCTGGATTTATCTTCTCCTAACTTTATCGCCTTGGTCAAAGCTTAACTTCTTATGCCTCAGTTTCCCTCACTATAAGATGAGAATAGTCATACCTATCTTAAAGGATCAGTCTAAAATAAAATGAGTTAATAAATGTAAAGTGCTTAGAATAGGGCCTGGTATATAATAGTAGCCCAATAAATATTAGCTACTATGTATTTATTTAGTATATAAAAATATACACATATAAGGGATGCCAGGATGGCTCAGCATGTTAAGCTTTGCAGCCCTGGGTTCCGAGGATCAAATCCCAACCCAGGCTGGTGCGGACTCATATGCTGAACTGGGGTGTAGTCCCCAGTTCGGTTCTTACCAGAGCAAGCTTCCCATGTGGAAGGCCCCCAGTTCGGCCTCCAGCTCGTAAGGGGTGTGCCTCCCATACGGAGGCCCCTGCCTGGTTTCTGCCTTGCGCAGCCCCCTGCCCACCCGCATAGAATGAAACTATATTGAAAATTGATGACATACATCTATGGAGACTGCTCTGGGCCCTCACCCTTCTCTCTGTCTCTGTCAAAAACAATAAAATAAATCTTTAAAAATATATATACACATAAATAAATTAATAAATGTTATTTCTAAGTTATAAAATTATGAATGATTCATTTTCTCTCAATGTTATTTCCCCACATAATTTATTTTTATAATCACATAAAAATAATCCTGACATGTGACCCTCCTACTTACAACTCGCATTCATCACACAGCCAAGACAGTAAACTCTGATCCAGTAAGGTACTGTCCTTTTCCACTATGTTTATATATTTCTTATGTTATACACTTTCTTAAAATATACACCCCATAGTATTCTATTCTTTCCTTCAAATGCAGGACAACTTTTACAGAATTAGTTGCCAGCCAGGCCTCTTGACCTGTAAGTTAAACAAGTATTTTTTGTTTCAACCAAGTACTGTATTTTAAATACAAATATAACTACTTTTCTTAAACTTCTGATCCTCCAGAAGCAATTGCTCATGCTCCAAATCTTGGAATCATTTTACCCTTTCCTTCATGCACCTCAAATAGTATATATTTTATTTCTCTAATGTCCTCTGCCTATATCTCTTTTACTACTCCCATATTTCACACCAATTATCTCCTCCAAAGAACCATAACCATCTTTTTGACAAGTTTTCCTGCTTTACTCTTAAACCTATCCTACTTAATTATCTTCCTAAAAACAGATTTGACCATGCTATTCTCCTGAAAGACCTCTGCCATTTCCTCAAACTGCACCTCCCCCTCTTCCGCCTTCCTTCCCTCCCTCTATCTCTCTCTTTCTCGCTACCAAATTCTTGAGTCAGGTTTTCAAAAGCCTCCAAAGTTAGATCCTGACCTAATGTTTACCCCACTTGACTACTTACCACACTAGCCCACACAGAGATTATGGTCTAACCACTTCAATTTACTCTACTTTCAAATCCATTCTGAATCTTTCTATAGGCACCTTTTTGCTTAAGCCATTTTTTGTTTTGGAAGGCCCTTCTTCACATTAATCATCTACCAAAGTTCAACTCAAATCTTACAAGTTTATAAAACAACAACAAATCCACACTCACTTGCTAGGTCCCATTATTTGAAATTAAACTCTATTTCTCTATACAATCTCAGTATTTTATAGGTACAGTGCTTTATATCACTATGTTTTGACAGTGTGCAATTATTTCAATAACTGTGAGCTTTAAGAACTCAGGGACTGTACTTTATAGCCTCTAAAGTGTCTACCACAGAGTATGCATTTAATACATGTTATTAACAATATGGGGAAGTCAGAATAGCTCAATGGGTTAAGTGCTCGCTTTGCAGCCCCAGGGACCAAGGATCCAATCCTGGTCCCAGCCCATGCGAACCCAAATGCTAAACTAGGGTGTGCTTCCCATCCAGGAGGCCCCAAGCCCTGTTGCCACCATGCATGGCCCCCGCCCACCTGTGTGGAATGAAACCATGTCGAAAACAGATGATGATGTACAACTATGGAGACTGCTCTGGGCCCTCCCCCTTCTGTCTCATAACAATAAATTAAATTAAATCTTTAAAATAAAATATATGGAAAGTCTAGAATAGATAGAACTTAAAATGCAGAAAGCTCTAAGTGGGACTACAACCCGTAACCCCAGGTCAACAGTGTATTATATAAAAAGGAGATATTATAAGTAAGTTAGATCTTTTTAATGTTAGTGAGCTACATACAACTGCTGAGCATAGGACTACAGCTCAAAGCTAAAAATGTAAGAGAGAACAGAGTTCCACATAGACATGGGCACAGTCATTGTATGCTAAGCATTAATTCTCCCGCTGATAAACTTCCTTTGGGAAACAACCCCTCTACTCAATTTATCTGGTGTGAGCAGGCTTAACCACTCAACCTCACATTAAGGGTGATCATGAACCTAAGAGTGGCGAATACAATCAATACATTTGGCAACAGCAATCATTCCGGTATAGATACGTAGGCCAAGCCAAACCAATTAAGCCAAATCAAAGCTAATCGAAGGGCTCCAGGTTTACTTCCTGAGACTTTGCTCTTCAGACTTACAGCTTGCAGAGTGGGGGTTGAGAATGGAGTCATACACAATGAGAGAGCCTGCTTGAGAATGAAGAAAAAAAGAGGGGGAAAGACTAATAATATCCCTGTTATCAACTGTTACCAATCCCTGATAACATCAGTTGAGCTCCTGGATCTAGGCAGAGTTTCCTAGAATTTTCAGTTATATGAACTAATAAACTCTGTTTTACTCAAGCTCATTTGAGTTGGTTTTCCTGTTTGTAACTGAAAGGACACTGATAAGTCAAGGAAGTCAATGTCCCTTCTCAGAGCAGGAATTAGAAACTAGCAAACTTGACATGGCAAAAGAACTTAGATTTGGGAATTCAGTCAGATCTGGCTTCAGATTCCATTCTGATATTATTTGGCTAACACAGGACAAGAAAATCCAATCTTCTGAACTTCAACTTTCTCAATTACAGCAAGGAAATAATAACCCCAATTGTGAATCGTAACAGAAAATTAAATGGGAAAGTAACAGAAAGCATCAAGGCTGTATTGCTTCTCAGTAATACTCATTATTATATAAATGTTGTGAGGTCCTTGAAAAAGTTATTCCAAGTCATTTTCATTTCATTCTTTCAAGATAATATCATAATAAAGGATAAAACATAAATTTGCTTCTCTGATCTACCTACAGATACATGGTTACAGATTAGTAAAAAATATACATATTGGATACAGAGTAGAAATATTATCTCTTCCTGAAAATAAACTCTTCAAGAACAGAATTTTGTCTCTATGATGCAAATATTATTTGCATGTAGTCACTTCAAGTTTTTACTTTTTAAATGATTTCCTAACAAAAATATTTACCTTCAAAGTATAAACTCCCATTCTACCAGGAACCTTATAGAAGATGCCTTCTTCACCTCGGGAGTTTGTGTGCAGCATTGCATTCAGGCATGCAAGAGGGGAAGTCCCACTGCAAAAAAACAAAAAGAAGAGAATACAATGATTAGTTTCTGTCTTTGAATATCCAACATAATACTGACTTAAGGTAAAATTAACTAGTCAACACTAATTTGACATGAACACATTTTATAAACTATAGTCTATCGATCAACAGAGAGCCTGCCATGGATACAGAATTCATTCACAAATGTCTACCGTAATGAAAAAACTGTTCTTAAAGTATCACAAATATATAAAGATTCTATTTTGCTTACAATTGTCAATTATACCTCAATGAAGCCAAACTTTTAAAAAAAGACTATTTCAGGGAAGATGGGATGGCTCAGTGGGTTAAGCGCTCACTTTGCAGCCCCGGGGACCGAGGATCGAATCCCGGCCCCAGCCCGTGTGGACCCATATGCTGAACTGGGAAGAGCCCCCAGAGTTCAGTGCTCACCAGGGTGAGACCCCAGGCCAGTTCCTGCCCTGTGCAGCCCTGCGCCCACCTGTGGAATGAAACTATGTGGAAAAACCAATGATGTGCAACTATGGAGACTGTTCTGGGCCCTCCCTCTTCTCTCTGTCTCTGTATCTGTCTCTCTATGTCAAAAAAAACAACAACAAAACAAAACAACAACAACAACAAGACTATTTCATTTCTCATAAGCTTTAAATATCCAAAAGTAAAACAGAAGGGGAAAGAATGTGCCTATTGTTTACTGCACCAGATTAAATCTCAGTTGTGAAATGAACACATTTCCATGGTTTCTTATACTTTAAAAAAATGTTTTATTGCCAAAAAATTGACAGATAGTTTCAGGCGTGCCACATACTGATTCTATATACTGTGATGATCTCTTGTATTTAGACCAATCATGAGCTCACTTAAAAGTTGGCTTTGGAATAGTCATTTATCTTCTATGTAGCAACTCAGTTATTTGTTACTAATTAAAAAACACATTTACCATATTTTCTAGAGCTTTCAGGATATAATAAATTACCTGTACACATAAATATTTTTCTTTTATTTTAAAGATTTATTTCATTATTTGAGAGAAGGTGAGACAGAGAGAAGCAGGGAGAGACCAGAGCAGTCTCCACAGTTGTACATCATTAGCTGTGACATAGCTTCATTCCACACAGGTGGATGTGGCGCTGTGCAGAGTGGGAACTAAACTGGGGGCCTCCCGCATGGGAGGCAAGTACCTTTACCGCCATCCAGGCTGTTACCAGTTGCACCACAGTTTCAGCATATGGGTTAGCACAGGCCAGGGCCAGAATTCTGTTAGCACAGTTGCAAGGCAAGCACTCAACATGTTGAGCTATCCCAGCATCCCCCATTTCCCTTTCTGACTATAGTCAGATATCATTTTCATATATTTTTGTATTTATCTAACAAAACAAATAATGTAAATAGCAATGTGTGGCATGCTTAACTAATTTTTTTTTTAAGATTTATTTTAACAGAGAGAAGATGTGAGAGAAAGGATATCCCAGAGCAGTCTCCATAGTTGTACATCGTTAGTTGTGAGTTTCACTCCACACAGTTGGATGTGGGTCCACGCACGGCAGGTATAGAACCAGGGTCCTCCTCTATGGGAGGCAAAAACCTTCACCCCAAGCCATCCTAGCATTTATCAGTTGAGCAGCAGTTCTGCATATGGGGTTGCATAAGCCAGGGCTGGGAATTGAACCCCGGACCTCGCAGTTGTGAGGCAAGCACTCAACTGCTGAGCTATCCCGGCATTCCACCTTTTAAAAAAATTTTCTCACAATAACTGAGGGATAAGGCAGTTTACTTTGCATATTTTGCTATTTACTTGGGCATTTGGGAAAAAAAACTTGCTTTCCAGGGAAGTTTCGAAAAGAGACTCCCTTCTGCCGAGTAAGTATTAAGACGTAATACCTAAAACTTTCACAGTCATCATGTGACCATAAGGGAATTATCAGGAACTGGGGTGGAACAACACTTAGGAGAGACACAGAAAGGCATAGGTAAGGATTATAGTGAAAAATTCAACACTCAAAAAGGCCGAACTGAGAAAAGAAGAAAACAGCAACAATGTTTTTAAAGTAGTATTGCTTCTCTCACTGTATCAAGCCTTGCCTTAAGCCAGTCTTACCTATGGAATTCTTTGGAGGTTTTAAGTCACAAGAACTGAAAGAGTCCTAACTAAAATAGTTTATTTAATAAGTAGCATTGGACTATCAAGCTGTACATCTGGGGAAAATAATTCTCACAACATCTATAAAAACATAGTTCAAATGGATTAAAGTCCATAATGTAAAAAAAGCCATTAAAAGAATATAACATAGGGAAAGCCAGGATGGCTCAGCAGGTTAAGCGCTTGCTTTGAAGCCCTGAGGACCGAGGATCAAATCCCGGCTCTGGCCCAGGCAGAACCCACATGCTGAACTGGGGTGTGCCCCCAGTTCAGTTAAAAAAAATAAATAAATAAAAAGAATATAACATAACCTATGGGATAGAGCAGGGATTCCCAACCCCGTGCCCGCAGGTGCCACGGCGCCCATGGCCCGATTTGTGAGCGCCCGCCATTATTTGACGGCATCAGAAGTTTTTCGTAAACACTAAGTAAAACTATAATTTATTTTTATACATTTGTTAGAATTTTAAAATATTGTGTATCTACACAGGTTTATTATATTCGTTGGTATGTTTGCGATATCGTATGTATAAGTTTTTCCCTAGCTTTTGCCTTTGTACATGTGGCGTCTTGTTTAGCCGCTGCGCTCTTTAAACTCTCCTCCACCAACCGGGAGACGCGAAGTTGCCATTTGGATTGCGGTTGCTGGACTGATCGGGTCGTGAGGGTTGGCTAGGGTCACAGTGTTTTGATATATTCGATTTTAAATAAACTAAAAGTGAGGTAGGTCATCTATTATTATGGTGGCAATTTGATATGATATTGTAGTTCTATAACTATTTTTATTTTTATTTTTTTAGTCCTAAAATGAGTGGACCAAATAAGAGAAAACGAACCTATAATATTAACACAGACTGGGAGGAATCATACTGTTTCATTAATTTAAAAGGTAAATGTGTTTGCCTGTTGTGTGGCAGTAGTAGTGCAGTGCCGAAAAAACATAATGTTGAACGTCACTTTCAGACAAGTCATACCACTTTTGATACGAATTATCCACTTAAATCTGAAGAAAGAAAAAAATAAATCAACTAAAATTAAGTTTAACTACTCAACAGACTGTTTTCACTAGACATGTGGAAAAATCTAAAAAGGCAACCATTGCTTCTTTCAAAATTTCTCACATGCTCGCAAAGAAGAAAAAACCTTTCC
>PVKE010004090.1:0-28842 GCA_004027555.1 Craseonycteris thonglongyai
GAGAGAGAGAGAGAGAGAGAGAGAGAGAGAGAGAGAGAGAGAGAGAGAGAGAGAGATGGATGTGGGGCCACAAAGAGCAGCAACCTAACTGGGGCGTCCCACATTGAAGGTGACAACTTTCACCACCATCCTAACAGTTAAGTTGTGCCACAGTTCAGCATATGGGTTTGCATGGACCAGGGCCAGGATTCATTCCCAGGACCTTGCAGTTGCAAGCAAGTGCTCTACCTGTTGAGCTATCTATCCTGGCATCCCTTGGAATTCTTAGATTTTTAAAATGAAATAAAATACCTGACTGTGCCTTGTTTGCTAGGCTGCACACCAGCCTCCTTCCTTGTTTACTGACTTCAGATAGCTGCTTCATGGTTAGTGTGGGGCAGGTGTGGGGCTGTCTCTATCGTCCAGTGTGGTCTGTCAGAAAGGCTTTCCAGACACGTTCCAGCTATACACATTTTAGGGCCAGCTCTTTTATCAACATTGGTGGGAACAGATGACCCATGTGCTAAGTCTGCTTTCTGTTGATTGGTCATTCTCAGGGAGTACCAGAGTTCTCTCAGTGCTGCCGTCCAGATGTGGGTCAGTGCCTCTGTGCCTATGGTTGGCCAGGGCTATCAAAGACACCTTGATACTCCTGATGTGCCATTTATACACATTCTTTACAGTGATCTGGTCCTAATAAGATTTTCAACTTTACAAAATTCCACCCCACCCCTACTCCTACCTCTCCCCCAAAAAACATGCACTAAAGGAAAAAAAAAAACAGTGCTTTGAGAATTTTCTCTCAATCTTCCAGACTCTGACTGCATTTCTCTCCTCCTCATTTTTAGTTCTGCTTGTCACAGAAATGTTTATTAACAGAATACCCCTCAGATCAGGGTCTATGACAAGTGTGGTTTCTGCCCTGTGTGTATGTGTATGGTGGGCTGGGGGTGGTCCTGAGTGGGTGTGTGCTGCGTGGAGACCTATGTATGTGTTGAGGGTGCTGTGTACACAGAGACTCAAAGTGAAAGACCTGTATAAAAGTGACAGAGCAGGTGGTTTGTTAACCCTTTCCATTCTTCTAGCCACTACTAAACTCAGAATGTTTTTACATATTATTATGTTTACTCAGGCTTATGGGTAAATTTAGATGCATTTTTCTTAGCTTGCTCATATTCAAGATCTTTGTGTATACCAGTGTCTTAAAGAAAGCCTGACAAAATATCATACTAAACCATGCCTTCTAATCCTATTACTATTGTTTTTCAACATGTTTTCTCTGTAGCCTAGTAATGCATAAATTTAGTTTAATATCTTTTTTTTCTTCTTCTTATTGTTTTTGACAGAGAGATAGATACAGAGAGCGAACTGAACTGGGGGAACTCCCCAGTTCAGCATATGGGTCCGCACGGGCCGGGGCCGGGATTCGATCCTCGGTCCCCAGCGCTGCAAAGTGAGTGCTTAACCCACTGAGCCATCCCAGCTTCCCCTAATATCTTTTTAAGGTCTACATTTTATTTTCTGTTGAGATGTAGTTATGGTGCTCAACTTTATGTCATGATTTGAAATGATCAAGAATTGTGACTAAACATCACTCTAGTCAAGATGGTAGATATATATATATATATAATATTTTTTATGCATTCATATATTCGTGTTAATCATATAGCTTTTTGAACTTGGATGTTTTAATTGTTAACTTTTTCCATGCCTTACCTGATCAAGACTGTGAGAGTGCTTTTATTAATGTTCTGTAGGGGAGTTTTCCTCATCTAAACTCAAATGATCTGAGCAATACTTTTCTTATTTAGGAGATGCTACATGGATGGCGCAGGTTAGAAGCATAGGAAAAATACTGGTTCATTATACAGTGGCTATGTTAGGTCATCAAGTCTAATTCTGTCATGGGACCTTGTTGAGGAAGGCACCTCCGTGGTAGGGCTCCGCTCTTTCTGTACAGTGCCAGTAAGTAAGTATTTTAGGCTTTGCTGGCCATAGTGTCTCTATTGACCTCTGTTGATAAAGAACAGAAGTAGCCACAAATGATATGTGAACAAGTGAGGGTGACTGTTTTAGGCTTTGGTGGCCATAGTATTTCTATTGACCTCTGTTGATATAGAACAAAAGTAGCCACCGATGATATGTAAACAAGTGAGGGTGACTCTGTTTCAATAAAACTATCTTTACAGAGATAGATGGTGGCCTTAGCTTACTTACTCTGCTCTCTGGGACACTTTTGATGAAGAGAATTACTAGGACCAGTTAAGCACACGATCTGGTTGATTTTTATTAAAATACTATACATTTGCAAAGTATGATTTTTTTTTTTAATATTATATTTTATTGTTAAATTTAATGGGGTGACATTGGTTGGTAACAATCAGACAGTTTCCCAATGGACATCTCCACATCACATCACCCATGCATTGCATTATGTGGCAAAGTATGATTTTGTAATGTTTTCAGGAAGAGTTGCTATACATAAAAGATTTTTTTTAACAGATATCATGAGGGAAGATGGTGAAGAAAATTACTAGTAAAATATTTAAAATTTTTGTGTTTTTTGAAATATTGCCTCCCTGTTATTTATTTATACGTAATGTTTCCCTCACTGCAGCTTTGGGAATAAAATATAACCCTGAATCAGTCTAACTGTACCCAGGAGTGATGGAGGAACAACACCCAGGACTTGTATTTGTCCATCAATCATTATATGTTTTCTTGAGTACTTGCTGTGTATTAAGCGCTATGTTAATTATTATTATTTTTAAAAATTTATTTTATTGTTTTTGACAGAGACAGACAGAGATATAGAGCAGAGAGAAAAGGTGTGGGGGCAGGGGGCGGGCAGAGCAGTCTCCATAGTTGTACATCATCAGTTTTCAACATGGTTTCCTTCCACACAGGTGGGTAGGGGGCTGCACAGGGTGGGGACTGGGCTGGGGGCCTCCCACATGGGAGGCACAGCCCTTTGAGCCAGGGGCTGAACTCGGAGTGGGGTGGGTGAGAACTGAACCTGGGGGCCTCATGAGAAGCACACTCCAGTTTAGCATATGGGTCTGCACGGGCTGGGGTTGGGATTTGATCCTGGGTCCCTAGGAATACAAAGTGAATGCTTAATCCGATGAGCCATACTGGCTTCCCCTCTGATGCTCTTTTTCCTCCAGAAGCTGACTGGTGTAGCTGGTACTCATTAGGACTGGGACTCATACCCCCACCTCTGTGTCTCAGGGGCTTAGTTTTCTGAGACAAATGGAACCAGCAGTTTCAGTCATAAATAATTATACTGATTAGGCCAGTCTTGCACCTGTAAAAGGTAGGAGTGTGTTTGCTTCAAAGCAGAGGTTGTGTTCTCAGAGCCTTCCTGTGGCTCTTGATTAAGTGTTAGTGAGAGTTACACAATGTTTTGACTTTGCTAAGTAAAACATCTCATGGGTATATGAACTTCAGGTACCTTTTTTTTTCCTTTTTCTTTTCTTTTCCTGGAGTAGTTGGTTTCTGGCATATGTGAGCTATATGTAGCATCCCATCTGTAGATGGCCATCATACAGAACTTCACTTTTCCCATGGTTCAGGAAGTCTGCACCATGGCATCAGCCCTGTGATGAGGTTTGAACATGGTTTACTATGTAGTCAGTCTCTCCTGCTCTGCAAAAGTAAACTCATGGACTTTGGAATCAATTTTCTTGTTCCTGCAGATTGTCTTCCTCCTTGTCACAAGGAAATGGTTGCAGGGAGACCTCCTCTGCCCTCTGTTCCATTTTGCCCTTGAGCCCCTGAGGTTGAGACCTATATTAGGCACTGGGAGTGGACAGGCATGCACAGTGCTGGGATTAGGGCAGTAGCCCTTGCTGTGGTGCTGACAGCAGGTGCAGGTGTTCATATAATGTGCATGTTTTTAGGTACTGGAATATACTATAGTAGTAGGTGTGTTCAGTCCCAACATTCCTGTACTACTTAATCCTGATGGTTCTACCAGCCCAAGGTCCAGTGTTAATATGATGGGTATTGCCTTTAACCCCATAGCTATACCACTTATTTTGGTATGATTTTATAAATACTTTTTTTTTTAAAGATTTATTTTTTGTTTTTGACAGAGAGAGAGATACAGAGTCAGAGACAGAGAGAAGGGGGAGGGCCCAGAACAGTCTCCATAGTTGCACATCATTGGTTTTTCCACATCATTGGTTTTTCCACATAGTTTCATTCCACAGGTGGACGGGGCTGCACAGGGCAGGAACGTGAGAACTGAACTGGGGGAACTCCCCAGTTTAGCATATGGGTCCGCACGGGCCGGGGCGGGGATTCGATCCTCGGGGCTGCAAAGTGAGCGCCCAACCCACTGAGCCATCCCGGCTTCCCCATAAATATATTTTTTTGTTGTTGTCCCCATAACTTGCTCTAGGATCTTGGGAAAGTGAGTAACTTAACTCTTTTGAGTTTGACTGGATGATTTTTGCGGTCCTTTTCTACTACTTCCATTATTCATAGGGTCACTATCTAGCAGGTTTTTATCCTTGCTCCAGTGATATGAAACGGTAGGAGAGGTCTTTATGGTAATATCCATGAAGAGCAGCAGTAATGATTACCTGAAGATTAATTTCTTGTAATGAAAATATTGACTGTTGCTTCTTTGGTCTTCCTCAGTTGTGTGTGTGCGCACATACAAATGTACACAACAGCCAATCTATGACTGACCCTGTGCAATTGGGTCATTCAGGCAAAAGTCTAGGGACTGATGGGACAAATTGAGGGCGTAGAGAGTGAACTATCAGGAAATGACTTTCAGGGATCCCCCACTGCTAAGACATAGCCACTTTTTGACTACCTCACATATAAAGTTAAAAAAAAAAATTTTTTTTGGGGGGGGAAGCCGGGATGGCCCAGTGGGTTAAGCGCTCACTTTGCAGCGCCAGGGACCCTAACGACCGAGGATCGAATCCCGGCCCCGGCCCGCGCGGACCCATGTGCTGAACTGGGGAGTACCCCCAGTTCAGTTCTCTCTCTGTCTCTGTCTCTGTATCTCTCTCTCTCTCTCAAAAATAAAAATAAATAAAAATATATTTAAAAAAAAAAATTTTTTTTTTCCATCTTGTGTATTTTTCTTTGCTTTTAATTGTTAAATTTATTGGGTTGACATTGGTTGGTAAAAATTACATACAGTACTAGGTTCCAGGTATACAGTTCTACATTACATTGTCTATGTTTTGCATTATGTGCTTACCACCCAGAGTCAGTTTTCTTTTCATCACCCTCCCTACTCTCACTAAAGTGTTTTATTTAAACTTCCATTAGGGATATTTTCAAACATTCACCAAATTTGAGAGAATGGTACCCTGTGTATTGGTTTCAACAATTAATAACATTCTGGTTATATCTGTTTCCTCACACAGATTGTTTGTCTGTTTAAAATATTTTTAATTTTAATATTTTAATGTAAATCTCAAGCATCCTATTATTTTATCTGCACACACTTCAATACTATTTCTAATAGTTAAAGCCTTTGTTCTTGTAGCCATGGTTGGTTTAAGCAGCTACTACTCATGACTCCGTCTCTGACTGTCCCTCACAGACCTGCTGACTGACTCACTGCAGGTGGACACAGTGGGTGCTCCAGAGCAGGTGGCTCCCTCTGTATGGGCCTGCTGCTTAGGCTACTTGCAGAACCCTCTTGTGGGTGGCTCCCTCACCCTCTCCATGGAGGATAGCGTGTGTCGCTTTTTTCTTAAGACTTAAGCATATCTCATTATGTGCTTGTTCTTTTCCCCTAAGGTTGTAAACTCTTAAAGGCAGTTTTTCATAGAACTGAGTTTTTAAATCTTTGTGTGAGGTTCAGGTACTGTCATTTGTGGTCTTTGTGGTCCTGCAGTTTATAGTAGGAATTAGTAGGCGGGACTCCTGGGTTCAGTGTAGATGCTTACTACTGCCTCTGCATACTTGAATCCCTTGTGCCTCTGGTTCCACCTTTAGAGTGATGGTAAGATATTTTAAAAAGGAGTTGTTTTTAAAGATTTATTTTTATTGTTTTTGACAGAGAGAGAGAAAGACAGAGAGAAGGAGGAGGGCCCAGAGCAGTCTCCATAGTTGTACATCATTAGTTTTCTACATAGTTTCATTCCATATGTGGACGGGACCTGCTGCAGGGTAGGAGCTGGCTGGAGGGCCTCCTGCATGGGAAGTATGCCTGGGGTGGTGCCAAACCAGGGGCCTTCCGCACTCGCCCCAGTGAGAACCAAACTGGAGGCACACCTCAGTTCAGCATATGGGTCCACACAGGCTGGGGCCAAGATTTGATCCTTGGTCCCTGGGGCTGCAAGGCAAGCTCTCAACCTGCTGAGCCATCCCAGCATCCCCCTAAAAAGGAGGGTTTTTTTTATGAACTAGGCTTTAGCATTGTATAATGGACAGTTTGTAGGATGTGGGAATGCCATTGCAATTGCACACTAGCTGTTGGATACACTATTTGGTTAGCATATTTGCAGTCAACATGATTCTCTGGTTTCTGTGGAAGAGCTCGGTGTGCAAACATTACAGACACACACCAGTGTTTAGCAGAGGTATGGTCCTGACAAGGTCACCTGATGAGTGCTGGTTCTCCTTGAGCATTTGCAATCCTGCCCTGTTCTTTTGCGTTGTGGTGCCGGCTATTAGCATCTCAGCCTTCAGGTGCTGCAAGTGTGGCTCTGGTGGGTCTGCATGGTCATCTTGGAGCACTCCTCCTTGGGGTTGGGGTGCACTGCCCTACCACTCCCTTGCCACCAGAGAGAAGCTCTGCTGGCATAGACAGCACTGGACTTGTGCACTTCCTGGGTACCGTTGTACTTTACCATCATCTATTCCACTGGTGGGGCTCATCTGGATGCACTATGTCCCACATCTGTTGGGAGTGGGGTGGGCTGGATTAAAACTTAACACCAAATTATAAAATTGACACTGGCAGTGTTAGTCTGTTTCTTGGGAATAGCTCAGTTTGGTGTCATGTTCAGCTTACCCTCTTTGTGAGGTGTTCCTTTTGTGAGTATTTTTAAAAGAGTTTTGGGTGAAAATGAAAGTCTGTCTTCCTAGTATATCATAAAAACACACAGGCACTGTGCTGTGTTCTTCTATGGTAGTTTTTAATTCTTCAGTACTCAATTTGTCATGAGATAAGGCAGAGATAGCATCATTAACCAAAGATATTTTTCTCAAATAGGGAAACTGAAGCGAGGTGCTGAGTCATGCAGTCAGGGCCATAGGGGCAGTCAGCAGAGAGGGTTCTCATCTGTTCCTTTTGTGTTTGTGCAGAGCTATGGGGTAAACAGAATCGGGCCTGGGGCCATGTGGCATCATTGCCAATATTGGCAGTCTCTTTAACCATAATCGTGGAAACCTTAACTTGAAATGATTGTCTCCTTGGTTAAACCTTATTGCTGCATTTGTGTTCTGCAGTGGAAGGAAGTGAGATCAGGTGAGCTCAGGTTGGCGGGCCCCTGTTGTCACACTCAGCTGGGGGATCTCTGGGCTTTTGCTGGTTCATTTTCACTAGTGATAGGAGTCCTACCACTAGGGAATTTTGCTCAAAGTAGAAACTAACTCTTGGTCTTCTGTGCATCTGGTTGGAAGAATTGGCCCCAAGCCTCCTTGATGTCAGATTGCAGGAGCCTTTTACCATTTTGCCTCATAGGACGTGTGGGAGGGTTCAGGGGTCACTGCTGCAGAATTCACACTGGGCTGAGGGTGTTGCTACAGTTCCAGGGTGATGATAAGGGTGGCCCTGGAGAGATGTTGACCAGGCCATGCACATTGTTCCCTGGGTTGGAGTGCCTCATGGAATGCTTACAGATTAGACTCAGATTGCAGGTTAGACTTCTGGCTTGCTTGGTAACTCAGAGCCCCTTCGGAAACTTCTCCATGAGTGCCCCAAATCACAGGAGTGCTGTCAAGATGCACGTTGGCCACCCTGGAATATGTGGTCCTCACAGCCTGAGTTGAGGCCTGGGAAAAAAGAGCCAGGCCTACTCTTAATACATAGAAGAAATCTTGGCAAAGAAGAGAAGCTGATTTTCCTAATTCTAATGCTTCAACCAGGCTTTTTTCACCATGCCTCATTAAAGTGGCTCATATCTTTCCCTGATGTTTCTGGAACTTGAATCTAGAAAAACTTTGCCTCATGGCCATGCAAACATGGGCTCTGCCTGGGCTGTGCCTTGTGGATAGTTCTCTAGCCTCTCAGAACTCAGTCCTCCCATAGGGTCAGGGGTTGGAGGGTTGAAATGGGCTGGCTCACCTGGTTTGTGTTTGTTGGTTTTCTTGATATTGTAGATTCACATGGAGTTGTAAAAAATAATACAGAGTTGGGATGCCGGGATGGCTCAGCAGGCTGAGCACTTGTCTTGCAGCCCCAGTGTCTGAGGCTTGAATTCCAGGGCCGATTCATGCAGACCCATATGCTGAACTGGGGTGTGCCTCCAGTTGAGTTTTCACCAGGGCGAGCTACATGCAGGAGGATCCTGGTCCGGTTCCTGCCCTGCACCTGCCCTGCACAGCCCCACACCCACCTGTGGAATGAAACCATGTAGAAAAACAATGGTGTGCAACCATGGAGACTGTCCTGGGCCTTCCCCCTTATCTCTGTCTTTCTCTCTTTGTCAAAAACAGTAAAAATAAAACTTAAAAAAAAATTAATAGAGAGAAAGCCTTGTATGTTTTGCACAGTTTCTCTAATGCTAACATCTTGCAGAAGTGTGAGTATATCAGCATTGTTCAAATCCTCTGATTTTACTCAGAGTGCCCAGGTTTGCTCTCACTTAGTTGTGTATGTGTTTACTTTTGTGTAGTTTTATCACATGTGTAGATTTTTGTATTCACCACAGTCAAGAGTCTAGAACAGTACCCTCAGCATAAGGATCACCCTTGCGTTGTTTGGTTTGATCTCTCTCTCTCTCTCTCTCTCTCTCTCTCTCTCTCTCTCTCTCTCTCTCTCTCTCTTTCTTTTTCTCTCCCTGCCCCCCCCCCCTTTTTTTTAAGATTTATTTTTATTGTTTTTGACAGAGAGAAAGAGACAGAAAGAAGGGAGAGGCATTCTCCATGGTTGTACATCATTAGTTTTCTACATGGTTTCATTCCACAGGTGGGGGCAGGGCTGCACAGGGCAGGAATCAGGCCAGGGTCTCACCCTGGTGAGAACTGAACTGAGGGCACACACTGGTTCAGCATATGGGTCCACACGGATCAGGACCAGGATTTGATCCTCGGACCCTGGAGCTATAAGATGAGCGCTCAACCTGCTGAGCCATCCCAGCATCCCCCCCACCCCCTGAGGTTTCTTATAACCATTAATCATTAATCTGCTTTCTGTCTCTGGATTTACCTATTCTGGACATTTCATGTAAGTGGATTCATACTGGAGCATTTTGTCTGACATTTTCCACCAAGCATGTTTTTGAGGTTCATTCACATTGCAGCATGTGTTGGTACTTCATTCCTTTTGATGGCTGAATAATAAAGGGTGTCCCAAAATTCATGCAAGATTTGAATTTTGTGTCATTTGTGCAGTAAAGTGTTGCCAGTGGAAAAAAAAAAGACAGCGTGACAGCGGACAGTTCAGGATTATTAAAAATGGAGCGCTACATGAAAGAACAATGCGTTTTCATTGTTGAGCAATGAAAATTTACAATTTTTAATCATAAACCTGTGTTTTCTATCAAATTTACTTATTGCGTGAATTTTGGGACGTCTTTTATTTAATTGTGTGAATGGACCACATTTTGTTTCTCTGTCAATTGATGAGCATCTGAATTGTTTTCTCTTTTTGATAATAATGAATAGTGTGGCTGTGAACATTTGCATACAGTTTTTCTATGAGTGTATGTTTTCATTTCTCTCAGGCTTACACCCAGGAGTGGAATTGCTGTACTACTTTTTGTTTTGATTCAAGCCTTTGGAGATGAGAGAATTTTATGTTCTCTTTGAGAGACTTTGTTGAAGTTGGGGTGCTTGTGGCTTTGATCTTGTGTGTGTGCCTGTTCTAGAGTGGGTTGCCAGGGTTGATCTGAATAGGGACTAGTCCATGTTGGGGGAGGCTCTGAGCTCGCAGGAAGAAAATGGATTCCCTGTACATAGAAGTTCCACTCCAATCTGGGGCCCACATCCTGATTGAAATCATAAACGGACTGCACAGCTGTCTGCTTACCTCAAGAATACAGGAGCACCTTCTTGTTCTGTGGTCTTTTATACACTGTATTTTCTTGTGCAGAAGGAAATTAATGTGAGAGCAAGAGAAAGTGCTGAACAGAAAAAGCCTTGAAAAGATCTGTTTGGACAAAGTTTATTGGAAGCTGGTTTGATGTAGGACTTACTGTTTAAACCACTGAACATTGTAGGCATTATGAATAGAACTAGAAGCCAGGTAAATACAGTCTCTTCAAATAAATAGTTTGCTGTAAGCACAGTTTCTTATAGAACGGATATTTAAATTTGATGCTTCCTGTTGGATTCTGAAGAGATGCAGTAGCACATGAGTTAGCATGAGGACTAACTAACACATGATAAATCTGTTTCCTTTGTATTTAAGACAAAAAGAGGGAATATAAAGGGTCTCTCTTGCTCTGAATGACTGTTTTAATGTAATTTCCCTCAGATATAACTGGTTTTGATCCAAAATACAAAGTAAATAGTGGTGTACATGTATCTAGGAAGTATTTCTAAGCATGGGCCCCCTTCCTAAGCACTATTGGGGGGCTTGGAGTTTCTTTGGGGGAGGTCCTCAATGGAGAGGGTTTTGTTCTAGTGGGTATTTCTGGAGGCCTCTAGAAGCAAGCTGGTGAGGTGCTTGCAAGGATGGGCCAAGTCAGAGGAACAGAGAGCCTAAGAGGGCTTCACAGGTTGCCATGGGCAGCTAGCTGCACATTCATAGGGATTGTTTGAAAGCTGAAGCCACCTCTGGTTTTCTGGGGTTGCTTTGCCTACTAGTCTGAGATTTGGTCCCCACTGAAGTGGAATTGAGCAGCCCCAGGCTTGTTCTTTAGAGTATGGGCCCCCAGGTTCTGTTGCCCACCAGTACTACTTCATCCCAAGTACTTGGACACTCAGTTGTGTTAGGTGTGGAGACACACAGGCCTGGGTGATTTCATTGTTCCTGCAGGTGGTGATGGACTTGGTTGTGATTAGCCTGCTCCTCATCCTTGAAGGAGGCAGTGGGGAAGCACTGGATGTCCAGTGAGTCTCTGGGTACAGGGGACTGAGAGAGACATTGGAGGACCACAGTGAGGAATTCAGGCTACATGCTGTTTTGACCACAGGCCAGGGGGCTTGCAAACCATGGCCTGCATTTGTATGACCAGATTGCTGAGGGTGGTTTTCATGGTTTTTAAAGACCTGTTCACCACAAAGTCTGCAAAAGCTAAGGAGTTTGCTTTCTGGTTCTTTCCAGGAAGTCAGTTTTCTGGAACCAGGCTTGATGTGCTCTGTGGAGCCTTGCTTCAAGAAGTGTCTTTGTTAAACCAAAGTCCTGGGTTTTGCCCCATTAAATGCCATATCTCTGATTAGAGTCTATTTCAGTGCCCACTGGAAAATGCAGGAAAGGAGTTAGGAAAGGCTGCAGTCTTTAACAAGAGTTTGCTGGTTATAGGCAAGCAAGTTGAAGCCAGTTTTCATGAAGACAGGTTTCTGTTGTCTCTGTTGATAACTTCCCTCATTGCCATCCTTGAATGTCTTTGAATACACAAACAGGAGAGGAGTTGTGAGTAGTCTGCATAGTCAGCTCTTCCCTTTCTCCAGTGAGCATACTTGCTTCTCTACTGTTAAAGCAAACATGAGACTTAAGAGCTTGGAATACTTTGAAAAAAAGTTTCAGAAAGTCTTATAGCCACTTCTGTATTACAGTGTCTTTTCAGTGCAGTGGAGATCCCCTGACTTGCCTGAGGGACCCACCAGAGGCCCCTTTCCTATGAGGCTCAGCCCACCTTCAGAGGTTGTTCTGCAGCACACACCCTGGTACCATGTTCAGATGCTCACATATTCTCGATCTTCTGAACTGAAGGGTGGTTGGTTGTGTATTTTGTGTTTTGACCCCCACCCCCCAATATTAATAATTCAGCTTTATGCTTTCTTAACATTGAAACTCTGCACAGATCTTTTCATGGACCTACTGAATTATGATGGAAATCTTAAGCAGGTGACATTGTAGAAATTATATATTATATATATATATTACATACTTATATGTAGTTAAGCATTAGACTCTTGAGGTTTAGAATACATAATGAGATTGCCCTTGGGTTTATAAGTATGTATTATTATCAAATGGAATCTAGGTTTCTGAAATTCCATTTACACATTTATTCCTCCAAAAACCAGTTTTGTCTACTCTGGAACTTCCCCTCCTACCAGGTCTTTCAGCCACCTGAAACTCTCCAACTAGCCAACAAAACTGTCACTTCTGGTAGGACTTTCAAAGAATGAATTAACAACTACTTAGAAAGGACTTCAAACACTGTGTGTATGAGGAGTGGGTAGTGGAAAGAAGATTCTTGTCACTTTTGAGATCATTTTATTATATCTTGATTGTTTTGGCTTCTAGACTTGTTACTTATTAGAAGGTTTCACAGCATCCTCCAAAATGTTTGGAAAAGGTCTTGAAATGTGATTTCCATGCAAAAAATTGAGAGTTAACATATTCATTTTGATTGATATTAAAATATTTCACAATTACTCAGTATTTAGTTATACTTTCACTGGGTCGTTTCCATGCCAAGCCTTTTGAGTGTAACAAGGAAGCACTGTGATAAAGGTGATGGGTGGTTCTGATAAAGGGTTTCACTTAAAGGAATCAACATAGAATTTTGTCATTTGGAGTATGGTTGAATATGTTTTAGGGGGAGGAGGGAGTTTGGGGAAGAAAAAAGAGTTAAATGTGTGTTTGGTAATACTGTATCTTATACACTCTATCCATATTTCAAAGTAGATTTTAACTAGAATGAGGTGTGTATCAGTTGTTTATTGCTGTGTAACAAAATCACCCAAAACTTAATGTCTTAAAACAATGATTTATTATTTTCATAATTCTGATTTTGCCTAGATAGTTTTTTCTGCTGGTCACACCTCGGGTCATTCATGAGGTGACAGTAAGCTCATGGATTGTCTGGGTTGCTCATTTCGTGGTTTGGCCCAGGCTTCCCTGTGTGGGTATAAGAGTGTTCCAGGAGGACCTCAGGGGCTCAGGTGCTGGGGAAGGAGGCTGTCTCCTCACTGGGGGAGCTTGGAATCTTTCGTCTGTTATCCAGTTTGTATGTGTGAAAGAAGGCAGTCTATTGTTTGGTGTATATACGAGGGCTGTCCAGAAAGTATCCAGCAAAATAATATGAAAAATAGAGACATTTGTGGCTGGATTTTTTTCCGGACAGCCCTTGTTAGTAGTGAGCTAGGCTTGGTACAAAGATGGAATCTGAATTCAGTAAGATGAGAAGGAAATTTGGGTTGATTCCCTGAATTTTGATAGAACTGTGAATTACCTAAGTGTTTTTTCTTTAGAGGTTTCAAAACTTTCGAATACTAAATCTTAATCTTTGCCTAATACATGTTTTTAAATATAGTAGTCCCCTCTTATCTAAAGGAGATATGTTCCAAGACACCCCAGTGGATGCCTGAAACTGTATAGTATCGAACCCTATATATACTATTATGTTTTCTTCTATACATACATATACACACCTATGATAAAGATGAACTTATAAATTAGTCACAGTAAGAGATTGACAATGATAAATAATAATAAAATAGAATAATTTTAACAATGTACTGTAATAAACATTATGTGAATGTGCTCTCTCAAAATATTTTATTGTACTGTAGTCATCTATCTTGTGATGATGTGAGATGATACAATTCCTACTGGATGAGTGAAGTTAGATGAATGATGTAGGTATTGTAATGTAGTATTAGGCTACTGTAAGGGTTACTTGAACACAAGCCCTGCGATACCTGGATAGTTGAACTGAGAACTCAGGTGGCTTCTAAGTGAGTAAGTGGCAGGTAGCATATAGTAAGGCTGGGCATGAAACCTCTACACTTGGAGAAGTAGTCCTTGCCCTGAAAAAGTTGCCAGACCTAATCTACATTGTATATCTCTACACTGTATATTGCTCAGGCTTGGGCATACTTTTTCAGACTTCTAATTTTCTCCCAAGTGTTGTGGTCCACTAGCTATTTGTTTTCACTTGCTCAAGTACATAATAGCTGCCTCAATTGTGAAGACCCGATTCTCACCTCTTAAGAAGCAGCTTTATGTATGTTTGTGAAAAATGTGTTTCTTTTACATTTAGTTGCCTAACTGCTAGACCCTGGCATAATGTGGCATCTGCTACGACAATGTTTTTCTTAATTCAGGCAGTCACCCCAAAACTGCTGTCCACTGGTGGACTGCAATCAATGTGTTGCCCAGCTGTGGTGTAGATACTCTGTACAAAGGGATGATTCACATTCCAGGTGGGACTGAGCCGGAAGGCATGAGATTTCATGATGCTACTCAGAATGGTGTGCAAGTTAAAACTTACAAATTGTTTGTTTGTGGAATTTTCCATTTAATATTTTATTCATTCATTCATTTTTATTGTTTGAGAGAGAGAGAGAAGGGAGGAGGATCCAGAGTAGTCTCCATAGTTGTACATCATTAGTGTGACATAGTTTAATTCCACACACAGGTGGATGTGGGGCTGTGTGGTGCAGGAAACAAACTGTAGGCCTCCTGCATGGGAGGCGAGAGAACCTTTACAAACTCCATCCTGGCAGTTACCAGTTACACCATAGTTCAGCATGTAGGATTGCACTAGCTGGAACCGGGATTCAATCTCCGGATCTGACGGTTGTAAGGCAAGTGCTCATCCTATTAAGCTATCTTGGCACCCTCCATTTAATATTTTTGAACTGCAGTTGGTCATGGGTAATTGAAGCCGTTGGGAAGCGAAACTGGATAAAGAAGGACTACTGTAAATATGTATAGATGTATTTTTTCAGCTTGGATTTGGGTTACATTTATTGAGTATTATGTTTTCACTCAGGCTTCATTGTTGTCTACTTCATTTGTAACTGCACATTTTAGATTTTGTTCTACATGGATGGGTAGACACTTCCCTCAGTTTTGCTTGGGCTGAGCCTTCTTGTGACTTAGCATTTTCAAGCTAGCTATATATATTTTTTTAAGGTTTATTTTATTGTTTTTGACAGAAACAGAGATAAGCAGGCGGGCCCAGAGCAGTCTCCATAGTTGTACGTCATCAGTTTTCGACATGGTTTTTTTCTACACAGGTGGATGGGGGCCATGCAGGGTGGGAACTGGGCTGGGGGCCTCCCATATGGGAGGCATGCATCCTCGAGCCAGGGGCTGACCCCGGGGGTGGGGGAGCGAGAACTGAACTGGGAGTCTCCCACGTGGAAAGCACACCCTAGTTCAGCATATGGGTCCACATGGGCCAGGGCCGGGATTTGATCCTTTGTCCTCAGGCCTGCAAAGCAAGCGCTTTAACCCGCTGACCCATCCCTGCTTCTCTCCAAACTAGCTGTATTGACTATTTCAGATTTAACTATAACCAAAGAACATAACTCTTGTTAATGTTTTTGAGACGTAACTATGGAGCATAAACAAGCAGAATCAAACCTTTAGTTTCAGAGTTGAATTATGACAAAGATAGTCACTGGGCCTGAGTGAGCAGCTCATTGCCCTGGAGTTTTGCTGACACTTAGGGAAGTGCAGTTGTTAACTCTCCAGCATTTTCTTCTAAGCCCTCACTGTAACAACTGTGCCCAGGCCAAAGAGGCTTGAGTCATGTCTGTGCCTACTGCACTGGTGGGCTTCCTGGAAAGAGAGGAAGAAGAGATTTTTGTGGGGTTTCCTGAGAGGACAGAGGTAATGGTTTAGGATAACTGAGAAGTCTCTTCACCTGTATGGAGCAGGTTTCAAATTTTGAGGAAGAATGGTGAGGCCCAAGGGAAGCAGCCAGGATCAGGAATAAGGAGGGGTCTTCACAGGGAAGTAGGGGAGGTGTTGTAGCAGTACTATACTGGCAGGGCCCAGGCTTGGAATAATCTACTTTGTGCCATAGAGATGGAAACAGGGAGGTGGGTCTCTTCTGGGGTTCAGCTGAGATGGGATCTATGAGGAGTCTGTGATTCCAAGAGCCCATGCAGCTCAGACTGCAGCTGGAGTTCTGATATGAGGCAGCTCTGGTTGTTTGGAGGCTGGAATACCTTGCCTACAGGAGAGGGCTTCATGCTGTGGCTGAGCAGCATACTCTACTACTTAGATCTGTCTATGGACACTCAGAGGAGTGCTGGGTAGGTGTAAATCCTTTCCTCTTTTCTCCATAGCGCACAACATGCACATGCATGTGCTCATGAAAAGGGAGCCCCCTTGTATGATAGATGAAGCAGCTGTTCCTTGGAATGCTGTAATCCCTGACATGATTGCCATGCTGCCCTTGTATTTGGAAGGGATGTTAATTATTGAAAGCACCAACAGTGACTAATGCAGGTAATAAAAATAGGTTGGTGGGCCTTTAATCTTTTAAATATTTTAAGATTTAAGATATATAATTTAGAATTTTATCACGTATAACTTAAAAATAATCACAGATGTATTTATCAACTGATGAAAATATGTGATGCTAATTTTGTTATGACACTTTGTTTTTAGGGTTTTGTAGCTTTTACACAAGAATGTGGTGAATGCTATTCTGTCTTTCTGCATCACTTAAAATCTAGTGTAGAATAAACATCTCATGCCACTGTATATGAAGATGGGTGAAGATGCCTCTTGTGAAATTAGGAGGGCTGTCCAGAAAGTATCCAGCCATGTAATACGGAAATTAGAGATATTTATGGCTGTCTTTTTTTCCAGAGAGCCCTCATATGTTCTAGCTTCAGGTTCAATGTGGAGAATCAGAGTAGTAGACAACCCTTTGCAGGTATAGAAGATAAAACCAGACATTTTTGTGCCAATAATAACAGTTCTGGCTGGAAGCTAAGGCTCAGAGTGGGGTTTTGCCAGAACAGTCAAGACTGCTAGAGACCAATGTGAGGAGGCAGGAGCAGCCTGAATATCCTGACCATTGCTGCTGCCAGGAGTAGGCTAGGTGGTCTCTGCTGGGTCCCAGGAAATCAGCCTTTGCTTTATGGGGAAGCATTGCCTAACTGTTCATAGCAGTTGAATTATATGGAGAATGGCATGGTCTCCACTAAAAATAAAAAAGGATTCTTGAGCCCTTTGCATCTAGCATTTGTTTTGGGGAGGCATCAACAGTGTGTGTAGAACAAGATTTATGATCTTGTTTGTGAAGAGTGTGGAGCAGGCCTTTATTATTATCATATTTAAAAATTTTTTCTCTGTAGAGCTTTATTTTCCTTCCATCAGGAAGACAAATTACTGACTAATCACTTTGAACCAGTGGAGACTGGTTTTTTATAACTTTTAAGGATTGATCTGCTTGGTTTTGTCCCCGCCCACCCCCTTTTTTTTTAATTAAAAAGAATTTCAGTTACAGTTTGCATACAATATTATATTAGTTTCAGGTGTACAACCATAGTGATTAGACATTTATAACTTACAAAGTAATCATCTCTTAAGTCTAGTATCCATCTGACAACAAACATAGTTATTATAATATTATTGACTATATTCCCTATGCTGTACTTTACATCCGCACGACTATTTTGTAACTACCAATTTCTACATCTTAATTCCTTTTACCCATCCCCCATCTCCCTCCCATCTAACAACCATCAAAATGTTCTCTGTGTCTGTGAGTTTCTGTTTTGTTTGTTTATTATTTTTTCAGCTTCCACATATAAGGGAAATTGTATGGTGTTTGTCTTTCTATGACTTATTTCACTTAGCATAATACCCTCTAGGTCCATTGATGTTGTAAGTGGTAAGATTTTTTTCCCCCATTGTAGACATGTATTACATCTTTATCCATTTATCTACTGAAGTCGCTTCTGGCTATTGTAAATCATGCAGGAGCAGGCCTTTAGCTGAGGACATTGGTAGTGGTACTTAAAGAATTCCAAGGTAAAATTTGAAGCAGAGGAACTCTTTGCTCACTAAATAACTGGCAGTGTAGACACAGAAGAAATTTGTTCCAAACATAGGGTTTGGATCTTATAATTGCTTGTTGGTTTTTTTTTAACTTTTCAAAGATTTTTTATTTATTTATCTATCTATTTATTTATTGTTTTTGACAGAGAGAGATAGAGAGAGATAGAGAGAGAGATACAGAGACAGAGAGAAGGGGGGAGGGCCCAGAACAGTCTCCATAGTTGCACATCATTGGTTTTTCCACATAGTTTCATTCCACAGGTGGGTGGGGGCCGCACAGGACGGGAACTGGGCTGGGGGCCTCCCATATGGGAGGCACATCCCCTTGAGCTGGGGAGTGAGAACTGAACCTGGGGGCCTCCCACATGGGAAGCACACCCTAGTTCAGCATATGGGTCCACATAGGCCTGGGTCAGGATTCGATCCTTGGTCCCTGGGGCTGCAAGGCGAGCGCTTAACCTGCGGAGCCACCCCAGCTTCCCCAAATGGCTCTTTTCTTAAGAGAATGAAGTTTACAGAATGTGTTATGGACTTATTGTTGGTCAGATAGCAAGATCTGTAAAAGTTCCAAGTGTTTTGGTTTTATGTGCTTTCTTTATTTTCCTGAACACCATTTTAAACAGAAGCTATGAGTAAGGACTACGACCATGAAGGAAGGTCTTACAGAAGTTCTTTCCAGATATATGATGATGAATCCAGCATGTAAATTTGGTACCAGTAACAAAGGCATTTGTCTGCAGTGTTCCTTTCACTGTTGCTAAGCTGCCCACATTTATAGATGTGAAAATCCTGCTGGGGACGTGCAGTTGCTCAGAGGCCTTAGTCCAGGCCTTTCCCAGTGTCTGCTCTGCATGTGGGGCAAGGCCACTTGGGGTGTATGTAGCAGCTCTGGTTGTTAATAGTGGTCAGACCATTTACCTCTGTAATACTGGGTTAAAAGTTGCACCTGGGGCTTCAATATCTGTGTTGTTAAAACCAGGAGGAAGTCAGTTTTCTTGGGACCCAGGCTATATAGATGTGGATGTTCCTGCTGGTGCCTGGGTGGTGTGGCCTGGAGGAGCCCAGGGTGACCCCTTGATTGTGAGAACAAGTGGGTGTAGTTTCCTAAAAGAAAAATGACCTATTCACAGGACTTTTTAAAGGTAGATTTCAGAAATTGCACCTGATTTGTTTTGAAAGACTTACTACTACTTTTCATTACTTTCACTCCAGCGTTCTTAAACAAATAAGAAAGAAAAGGTACCCATGAATGGAACTGGCTGCAGTGCTCTGGACCCTCCTGTACATCCCTTCCTATAAGCTTCTGAGGGAACTAGGAGAGGTGTACTGGTGTCCACCTGCAGGGATAGAAGGTGGTCCTGTTGGGGGAGGGCAGAGGCTATCTGGCAGCCTCCCCCAGGACCTTTCCCCTTGAATTCTTCTGGGTCCCAACTTATACTTGTTCTGCCCTCTGATATTAAATCAGAGGCTCACCTACTGCCTCTTGGATTCAACACTGACCTAGACACTATGACATGACTACCACAGGCAGAAAAAGCTCTGCTACCTAGAGTTGGCCCTGGGCACTTCCCAGAGATTAGTCCAGAAAGGGCTGACCACAGTGACCTAAGTGTTGCTACTCTGCATTCCTGCGCACCAGTGAGGGCTCCCTTAGTTATAGCACAGCCCCTAGCTGCCTTCTTGCAAGAGTCACCTTGGTGATACCCTGGGGCCAGAGTCCCCAGAGTGGGTACAAGAGGGCCTCACCTCGTGTGTCTGCTTCTGCTCAGACCAGGCTCAGCGGAGGCCACGTCAGGAAAGGGCCATCCTGTGGGAGGTAAGGAGGAGGGAAACGGGAGGAGGCACAGCCAGGACAGGCTGTGATGGCCAGTGACTTACAAATGGCTTATGATCATTATATCTACTCTCTGTCTTAAGAATTTGAGTACTTTAAGTACCTTATGTAAGTGGAATCATATAGCATCTCTTTTTGTGACTATTTCATTCAGCTTAGTCTCCTCAAGGTTCATTCATGTATCAGACTTTCCTTCCTTTTTAAGCCTGATTTATAAATATTCCATTGTGTGAATAGACCACATTTTCTTTATTCATTCATTCAATGATGGGCATTTGAGTTGCTTTCATGTCTTGGTTATTGTGAATAATACTGCTATGAACACAGGTGTGCAAGTGTATTCTGAGACACTGCTTTTAGAGTCTTTGGGGTGGATACTCAGAAGTGGAATTGCTGGATCAAGTGATAGTTACCATATTTTGCTGTATATAATGCACACCCATGTTTTTGGCCCAAAGTTTCAGGGAAAAATTTTTTGTTTTAATTTTTTTTAAGATTTATTTTTATTGTTTTTTGACAGAGAGAGACAGAGAGACAGAAAGGGGAGGGCCCAGAGCAGTCCCCATAGTTGACAGCATTAGTTTTCCATATAGTTTCACTCCACAGGTGGGCGCTGGGCTGCTCAGGGCAGGGACTGGGCCAGGAGCCTCCCAAATAGGCCTCAAGAGGAACTGAACTGGGGGCACACCCCAGTTTAGCATATGAGTCCATAGGGGCTGGGGCCGGGATTAGATCCTCAGGTCCCAGGTCTGCAAAGCAAGTGCTTACCCCACTGAGTCATCCCAGCTTCCCCTGTTTTAATTTGAATTTTTATTTGTTTATATTTAGGTACTTGTTTTTGTTTTTGTTTTTTATTGTAAAGGAACGTTAGCATTTATTTTTTAACATATTATGGTACAAGAAAATATTTTTAAAGATTTATTTTATTGTTTGAGAAAAGGTAGGGAGAGAAGGAGGGAGAGCACAGAGCTGTCTCCATAGTTATTGTACATCATTAGTTGTGACATGGTTTCACTCCACACAGGTGGATGTGGGGCCACATGGGGTGGGAACCTGACTGGAGGCTTCCTGCATGGGAGGCGAGAACTTTTGCCACTGAGACATCCTTGTGGTTACCAGTTATACTGTAGTTCATTATATGGGGTTGCACGGGCTGGGGCTGGGAATTAAATCTCAGATCTTGTGATTGCAAGGCTAGTTCTCTATCGATGAGCTATCCCGGCATCCCCTGTACAAGAAATTTTTACAAAGTACAAGAACAGATAAAAGGTCCGAGAAAGTGGGTAAGCAGGAAAGAAGGGAAAGGGATAGATTGGGCCATGGATTGCAACAAGGAACCTGGCAGAAGAGGGAGTGAATTGGGAGCCTGGGAACATGGGAGAAAGACAGCCCCAGGCAGGCTGGCAGGTTGGAGGCCAAGAGCTGACAAGCGTTGGGACACTGAAGCATGGCACGACCCTGGACATGTTGGTACCCTAGTTGAGGAGATTATCATATTCCAGGGTATTATTTTGCATATAAATATCATTATTGATTTTTAGAGTTATACTTTTAACTTGTAAGCATAAATAAGAGAATTAAAACCATTTATATAGATACATCATTAGTACTACCGTGTATAATGAGTATCCTTAATTTTTCCTCACAAATTTGGGCAAAATAGTACGCTTTATACATGGCAAAATATTTTGTTTTTTTGAGGAACTAATATACCATTTTCCACAAATGCTGTACCATTTTACATTCTCACCAGCTATGCAGGGGGTGGGGAGGGGTCGGGGTCCTAGTTACTTCACACCCTCATCTACTGCTCAGTCCTTGTGAGGAGCCCAAGGCCACTGGCAGGCAGGCTTATTGCAGCCAGTGAGAACACTTGGTTAGCACAGTCCATCTTGTCTTACTTCACAGCACAGTGAGACCTTCACCAGCACATCTCACGAATTGAAGGTGAATATACCATAGGTATATTTAAGGAAAGTTCATTTATGCCACCTACCCATGCCTTTTAGGGGTGGGTACACAAGGAGGCCTGGCAGAGCCCACCTCTCCCAATGTCTTCCCTCCCACTGTCTGTCTCCATTGCCCCTCCTGAATACTCCTTCTTATTTCTACCTCTTCCCTTTGGTTATTTTGTGGTAAGTTTTTAGAACAAAAGATGCCAAACCTGAATATTGAACTGTTGGCATTGGGGCCTGTGTTTATAACAGAGCAGACTGCAGCCCCTCCTGATGATGGGAGTTGCCAGGGGTTAACTTCCCCGATGCATGGAGATGATAGCTGTAAGGCCTGGGAGAAGCCCTAGGAGGTGACATGTTATCTTCTGTTGCTGTTTATTACATGCACTATTCTTTTGGGGAGGTTTCCAAAATTGTGCCATACCTTCTTTTACAGAGCTGGCATTTGAACCAGCAGTGTCTCCTTACTGTATTCTGGCTGCTGGCCTCCTTCCAGATTCCTGAACCTATTTCTTGCTCTAAGCAAGGTCAGCTGACATCCATTTTCCTCCCTTCAGTTGATAAGGGCTAGGACAGGCCTGTCATGGAGAGAACTGTATTGTTCATCTCTGGAACTTTCCACTTTATGCCCTTGATAAAAGATGTCTTATTTGGACTTGTTGAGAATCAGCAATGAATAACTTTTAAAAGCCCACAACAGATTGTACATTGTAATTTATAAATGCTATGTCTTTAAAAAGGTAAGTATCAGAAATTTGAGAATAAAAACAGGACTGTGCTTCATAAGTGAAAATCAACAGTTCATGGTAAGGTATTCAGAATGCTTTCATCATCATTTATTTGCTGTCTGCAGTATAATGTGGCAGCCTTGAATTATTAAAAGCTCATCACATATGCTTAACATTCACTCCGTCACTCCAGTGGATGGGAGTTGTCTCACTTTGGGCTTGGCTCTTGACCAGGACCAGCTGACAACATTCTTCTTTCTTCTAGGTGCCAGCTTTCTTCTGCTCTGGGTCAACACTTGCCAACTACAGTAGCTCTTGAGTTTGGGGAATTTAGTAGGCAGGAATTAAAGCTAGAGGCTCTTGGTTTATATCTAAGTTCCATTTCTTATAATCTTGGAAAGTCACTTAACATTTCCACTTAACATAGCCCCAGTCTCCCTAACTACAGAATAAGACTAATCATGTTTTCTCTCTACTTATTTCATGGAGTTATTTAATGACTTCATATTCCATTAAATGTAGCACAAGAGTTCACTGTAGATAGGTGATTGATTGTATGCCCTATTAGTTATGAAAAACTACCCACCCCTCTGTATGAGTATGTTTGCTTATTCTAAGATGAAGGAAAGATAAGCATCTTACTTTGTAATTGTTTATTAATGGAACAAAGACTTTGCTTTTAAATACCTTAATACGGGTGATGATGTGATTTGAAGGTGTGTGCGCTGATGGTCAGTGTCATAGTAGAAAAAGATTATTTTCAGAAGCAGAGAGCATGCACCTTATACTGAGGTGACAGTCAGTACAAGTGATAGTTTTGAAATCTTTTACTCAATTATTGTCAACTTTGATTAGGTATTATATCAGGCAAAACAATCTAGCTAATGAAAAGTTTATCCCAGAAGTGGGAATGGTGGCTTTTCCCTTTTGTGATTGCCATCGCCATAATTGCTCATGCGTATTTGATCCTTGTAGGAACTCCTGTGGCTGTTTGCTTATGTTCTGAGAGTTACCGGCAAGGCCTTCTGTGGCTGGGAGTAAGTGGGGAGTGTGAACTTAATGTAAGATGAAGTGGATGGAGTCCACGGCCTCTTGCTCCTCCATTGGACTTGGCCCTGGCCTGGAGGTCACTGGCAATCCACACAAAGCCAGTGTCCTTCTGCCTGGGGAGAGTTGGCAACATTGAGATATTTTTTTGACATTCTGAGGTAAAAACAAATTATGTTGTTTCAGTATTTTATTCTTGCAATCTAATGAGTTTTTTAGTGCATTATTATGTGCTTCATTATGTGGGCTTTGAGGATCTCTCCTCTACTCCCCTCTTGCCTTTGAACCTTTTCTTTCCTAAAGGAACTAGGAGAATGGAGCTTGTTACATCATTCCAAGCCTTCTTATTGGAATCATATTTGATGATAGAATATCCATAGATAAATAAAATCTCTTATTCCTGCAGCCTTGCAGTGGGTCTCTGTCTGACCTTGTTAAGGTCCCAGCATCTCACCTGGTGATGGGGTTGTTGGTGCAGGAAGCTGGCTGCCTTTACATGGTTAATGTTGCTCAGTGAGATTCCACTTGCTGAAATATTGTATTAAGCATTTTATATTTGGAAACGTCTAATAATCATGAAGTCATTTCTTAGAATTTCCTTTTTTTAAATTCAGAGCAAAGAGGAAAAGGAGGTTTTTCAAACTCTAGGTCAGGGATGTCGAACCTTTTGGCTTCCCTGGGCCACATTGGAAGAATTGTCATGGGCCACAGATAAAATACACTAACAATAGCTGATGACATGATAAAAGAAAAATTGCAAAAAAAATACCAATGTTGGGGATGCCAGGATAGCTCAATAGGTTGAGTGCTTGCCTTGTAACCACTTAGGTCTGGGGATTGAATCCTGACCCCGGTTCGTGCAATCCCATATGCTGAACTGGGGCATGCCTCCCATGTTGGGAGGCCCCTGGTTCAGTTCCCGCCCTATGCCACCCCAGATCCACCTGTGTGGAATGAAAACTGTCAAAGCTGGTGATGTACAACTATGGAGACTGTTCTGGGCCCTCCCCCTTCTCTGTCTCTCTCTTTCTCTCTTATTATTTTTGACAGAGACAGAGGCAGACAGAGAGAAGGGGGAGGGCCCAGAGCAGTCTCCATAGTTGTAGGTCATCAGTTTTCAACATGGTTTCGTTCCACACAGGTGGGTGGTGGCCACGCAGAGTGGGAACCTGGCCTGGAACCTCCCACATGGGAAGCTTGCCCCCAGCATGGGAAGCTTGCCTTCCTCATGGGAAGCACACCCCAGTTCAGCATATGGGTCCACACAGGTTGGTACTGGGATTCAATCCTTGATTCCCAGGACTTGTGCAAGGTGAATGCTTAACCCACTGAGCCATCCTGCCTTCCCCAAAATAAATCTTAAAAATAAAAAATCTCAGTGTTTTAAGAAAGCTTACAAATTTGTGTTGGGCCATGTTCAAAATCATCTTGGGCTGCAGGTTGGACAAGCTGGTTCTAGGTGAGATACTTGCTTCAACAAGAACATCCTTTTTTTCTGAAAGCAAAATTTGTTCATCACATGTAAGATTAATTTGTGAAGATGCATGCCTCAGAAAATTTGAATGAGTAAAGGCGTGTATTTCAACAACCCCACGTAGTGTATTATTTAATAGCAGTAAAATGGCATGGGAGGGTGGGTGAGGGGATGGGAGCTGGGGTGAGGGTGTTTGAACTTGCCTCCGTGGTACATCATGCCCACTGGACAGGGCTCCTATCAGTCATTGCAGACCTGGGATACAGTATGTTGGAGGTCTGCTGATGGGTGTGGTGTTATGTTGGCTGTGTGTTTAGAAATACTACATTGCATAAATACGTGACCAGGTCCATCCATCCAGTTGCCTGGAATCATTTGTGATGAATCTCTGGCCAGCGTTTCTGGCTCTCTTTGTGATGGTCTGTAGAGACAGGCAGAAGCTTCCTGTTTACTTTCTCTTGTGTTACAATTTTACATCAGTGTTAGGATGAAGTAAATAAATAGACCCTATAAAGTTACTATTTAAATATTTAAGATTTAATTATTTCATATTCTTTTCTTAAACGTGATTTTAGAAATAATTTAGTTGTAATGTAATGTTCCCTTTTGCTTAGATGTACTACTGAGTAGAAGAAACAGTGAGTAAAAGAGACCTGAGGGCCCATGGAGCAATGATGGAGGATGCTTGTGCCCAGGTTAGCTTTGTGTCATCAGTACCTTGCATAACTTGTGATATGTACAAGACATGCTAAATAAAGCTGCTTAGCTGAGCTGCAGACATACCCAGAGGCAGGTGGAAGTTATATTGGTGGAGGTTGATATTAAATCAGGTTATTTGGTGAACAGGGTCAGCAGCCACAGGACACTTTTGTGCTGAGGAGTGGTATGACCAGAACTGCATGTGTGGTCTGGACAGACTGGAACAAGAGGAAGTGGCCCCAAGTGCAGGCCTTACCATTTACGTGAAAGCTACACAGAAGGATGTTGGTCTTTGTGGAGCAGCTTTAGTAACAGTGCGAGACCTTCTTTTACATATACCTCTGTCTTCAGACGGTGCCCTACTGTTCACTGACCAGCACAGAGGAGTAGTCGATGGGGTCTTTGTGCACATTTCTTCAGGGGCCACACTGACAGTGAATATTGAAGAAGGGCTATGCTGATCTGGACCCTGCTTCTGACCCTGGTCTTGGGAATGGTGTGCACTCGGCCATCATGAGGCCCATTCCTTTTGACAACTTCTGTTATTTGCCCAGAAGTCCATCCCTAGGGAACATACTTTGTGCTTTTTAAAGAAAATAACAGCTTTATCGGAATATAATTGGCAGAGCATATAGTTCACCCATTTAAAGCGGTCTTTAGTATAGTTACAGACATGCCCAGCATAGTCTATTTTAGAACATTTTCATCACCTCAGAAAGAAAACCATACCCACTCTTCATTTTCCCCTCCTGGCCCTAAGCAAACCATTGTCTCTCTTGATTTGTCTGTTTTAAACATTTTATATTAATATCATGGAATTGTACTGTGTGACACCACAGAGATACCCATGCACATGTGCATGTGGATGTGTGTTAGAAATGCTGATGGTAGTAGCATTGTTTGTAATGACAGAAACACAAAAAGAACACAGGTGTCCATAATTTAACTTGCAGACATCTTAGATTATATTAGATGTTTCATTTAAAAAATTTGGTATGGCTCTATTTAAGTGAAATTGCATGTGTACACTTAGGAGATGAGACTCGATTATTTAACTTGGTGAGTAATGAATGTTTGCAATGAAAGTCTGCCTCCTTCTGAGCTCTGCAGTAGTCTCTGGCTTCATCCCTTGAAACAGCCATGGGAACTGCTGTCATAATCAGTTTAAAGAAGCTGAGTGCCTATCCTAGTAGCCCTCTCACTGTGCTCGTTGGCTCTGCTGTCTGCCCTGTACAGTCTCGCTGATGTTGCTGGTGCTTTCAGGAGTGCTCCCTCTTCTCCCCCAGCTTGCTTTTGGAGAGGGTGAATGTGGGGTGCTCTCACCAGCAGGCAAACATGCTGTCCTTTTGCCCTTTATGAAGGAAAATAAACAAACTCAACCTTACTGTAACCACCAGCTGCCACTACATTTCTATGCTCTTTGCAGCAAAAGTCCTTTTACAGAGAGTGATACTTGTCTCTACTCATATATCCTCTCCCACCCTCTTTTTGAGAGATTTATTGAGACATAATTTAAATACAGTGACATTCAACAATTTTAAGTGTAAGATGTGGTGTTTTAACTGATCAGTACAGTCATGTTCCCACCACCACAGTCATGACATAGAACATTCTCCATTATCTCAAAAAGTATCCCTTTGATGTCAACACCTTTCTCCTATTCCCTGGACCCAGGAAGCCACTGATAGCTTTGGTTACAATAGGTTTCCTTTTTCTATAATTTAATACAAATGAAATTGTGAATGATGAAGTCTTTTGTGACTAGTTTCTTTCACTTAGCATGCTATTTCATTGGACATGTGTCATGTTTATCCAACCAACAGTTGATAAACATTTGTACAATTTCCAATTTTTTAACTATTATGGATATAGCTGCTATGACTAGCTACTACTTACAAAACACTGTGGGGCT
The DNA here is from genome assembly GCA_004027555.1 of Craseonycteris thonglongyai. Classification (NCBI taxonomy): domain Eukaryota; kingdom Metazoa; phylum Chordata; class Mammalia; order Chiroptera; family Craseonycteridae; genus Craseonycteris; species Craseonycteris thonglongyai. The sequence continues at coordinate 27,696 of PVKE010004090.1, forward strand.
ATATGTTTTACTTTTTCTTGGTAAATACCTAATATTGGGATTTCTGAGCCATATGGTAGGGGAATGCTTTAACATTTTAAGAACCTGCCAAACTGTTTTCAAAAATCATTATATGGTTTTGTGTTTCCATCAGCAGTGAACAAAGAGTACAGTTGTTTATATTCTCACTATCACTTGGTATGCTCAGTCTTAATTTTTGCCATTCTAGTGGATATCCATTGACATCCCATTGTGGGTTTAATTTTCATTTCCCTAATGACAGATGATACTAATTATATTTTCATGTACTTAAAAAAAATCCTTCATTGCTATCTTTTTTGTCAAGTTTTAAAAATTGGGTTGTCTTACTGAGAGTGTTTTTAAAAATCTATATTTTATATCTTACAGGGTTCTTTTTAGACACAAATCCATTACCAGATTTGTTGTGCAAATATTTTCTAGTCTGTAGCTTTTCACTTTCTTAATAGTGTCTTTTGAAGAGCAAAGGTTTTTCTTTTGATGAAGTCCAGCCTAATAATTTTTTTCTTAGATACTTCATGCTTTCTGTGTCCTAAGAACTCTTTCTCTAGTCTAACCTAATGTCACAGAGATTTTTCTCATTATGTTTTCTTTAGAAGTTACATAGTTTTGACTCTTAATATTCAGTTATGTGATCTATTTTGAGATCATTTTTGTATAAGGTAAGGTTAAATGTTCTTTTTAATTGTTTTTTTTTGGGGGGGGGGAGTGGCAGAAGGATATCCAGTTATTCTAGCACCACTTGTTAAAAAGATTATTGTTTTCCATTTTAGTTGCTTTACCTTTATCAAAAATTAGTTGAATGTATATGTGTGGATCTGTTTCTGAACTCTCTATTCTATTCCATTGATCGACATGTCAGTCCTCATGCCAGTATCACAGTGTCTTGATTACTGTAGCTTTGTAGGAAGTCTTAAAATCAGATAGTGTATGTCTTTCCATTTTGTTCTTTTTCAACTTTACTTAGGCTATAATAGATCCTTTTTCATTTTCTTATATATTTCAGAATCATCAATTACTACAAAAAAGAGTCAGCTGGGATTTTGAGATTGTGTTGAATCTGTAGAACAAACTGGAGAGAATTGACATTTTTTTTTTTAAATTTTTTTTTTTCACATTTATAGAGAGA
>PVKE010004090.1:28942-48341 GCA_004027555.1 Craseonycteris thonglongyai
TCAGTGCATATTTATTTCTATTTTACTTTTGACAGATAGAGAGAGAGACAGAGACAGAGACAGTTAGAGAACCGAACTGTGGGAACTCCCCAGTTCAGCATGTGGGTCCTGCCTGGGCCGGAGCCGGGATTCGATCCTCGGTCCTCGTGGCCTCAAAGCGAGCGCTCAACCCGCTGAGCCGTCCCGGCTTTCCCCGAGAATTGACATCTTAACAACATGAAATCTTATGTTTCTTTAGAGAGGTTTCCTACATATTTTATTCTTAAGTAATTCATTTTGGGGATGCTATTGCAATTTTTTAAAATTAGTTTTTATTTTTAATTTGTTGGTGGTGCATAGAAATGCAATTGATTTTTAAAAATAGTGACCTATCTTGGAACTTTGTTAAACTCACTTAAAAAAAAAAGATTTCATAGAATTTTCTACATAGATGTTTTTGTGAAATATGAGTAAAAAGAGTTTTACTTTTCTTTCAGTATACCTCTCATTTTTATTTTATTTTTTTAAGATTTACTTTATTGTTTTTGACAGAGATAGAGAGAGACAGAGAGAAGGGGGCAGGCCCAGAGCAATCTCCATGGATGTATGTCATCAGTTTTCCACACACCTAGTTTCATTCCATGCAGGTGGGTGGGGCCATGCAAAGCAGGAACTGGGCTGGAGGCCTCCCACATGGGAGGCTTGCTCGGTTGAGCCAGGAACCAAACTGGGGGGCAAGAACTGAACTGGGTGGTGAGAACCAAACTGGGGGCCTCCCACATGGGAAGCACACCTCAGTTCAGCACATGAGTCCGCACAGGTCTGGGGCTGGGATTTGATCCTTGGTCCCGGGGGCTGCAAATCCAGAGCTTAACCCACTGAGCCATCCTGGCTTCCCCTCATTTCTTTTTCTTGTCTTACTGTACTATCTAGGATCTACTATACAGTACTAAATAGAAGTGTTGACGGTGGGCATTCTTGTTGTGTTCATTATCATAAGGGGAAAGTTTTCATTTCAGTCTTTAGGTAACAGTTAATGTTACCTATTGAGTTTTAGTAGATGTCTTTTATTAGGTTGACAACATCTTTCTTTTAAAAAGTGTGAATGGGAGTAGAGTTTTAGCCTTTTTTGTTTGTTTGTTTTGTCAAAATGAAATTTAAAAAATACAATGGAGTTTTAAGTGCAACCAAAATTTGCTTCAAAAAGATAAAACTGAAAGACCTTTAGCAAAACTGATCAGAAAAAAAAGAAGACACAAAATTTCAGTATCACGCATAAGAGAGAACATTACTGTGATTCTAAAGCTATTAAAAGGATAACTTTATGCCAGTAAATTTGACAATCTCGATGAAATTGGCAAATTTTTAAAGACAGAAACTACCTAGGTTCACTAAAGAAGAAATAGGTTACCTGAATAGCCCTTTATCTATTAAAGAAACTGAATTTTTAATTAAAATTGTTGACACAATGAAACCTTCAGTCCCAGATGGCCTCAGTGGTAGTTTCTGCCATCCATTAAAGAGTAAGTAATGTCAGTTATATACAGGCTCTTCCACAGCAAACACTACACAGGAGGATCCGCACTCTACCTTGTTCCATGAGGCAGGACTGCCTTGATGTGATAATCACAGAACGATGTGATGAAAGAAAAACTAAAGGCCAACACCCATATGGATATAGCTCTAAAAATCTTTACTTTGTAACAAATGGAATTTAGCAATATAAAAGGATAATAATACATCCTGAGCAAGTAGGTTTTATTTCAGAAATTCAGATTTGGTTTAACTTTCAAAAATCAATATAATAAACCATATTGATATAATAAAGAGAAGAACCATGAGTACCTCAAAAGATGCAAAAAAATAAAAAGCCTTTGACAATATTCCATATCCATGATAAAAAATAATCTGCAAACTGAGGGGGAAAAAAGAGAATTTCAGCCTGATAAGGATATTTTAAGAGATACCTACAGCTGACTAATATTGTACTTAAAGGAGAAAGACTGAAAAGAATATTCCTTTCCCTGATATCCAGGGTAACATGGGCTTGTTTGTGGTCATCTTTGTTGTTCTGTTTTTAAAAATAACCTTTATTGCTACAGCAATAGTCTACATTTTGGAAAACTAGGAAACACTGATAAGGAAAAATAAAACATAAAACATTACATTCTCACTGCCTACAGAAGAGATCTTTATGTGTGCATTTATTCCACGTGACATGGTCATTTTAATGGATTGACCTGGCTAGGCTACTATGTTCAGTTATTCAACCACTAATCAGGTGTTTCTGTGAATTTGTAGATCTGTATATAGTCTACAGCTAGTTGACTGGAGTAAGGCAGAACATCCCAGGTAACGTGGGTGGCTTGTTCAAAGGCCTTGAGATAAGCAGAGTTAAGGTTCCTGCCCCATAGCCCACCCACACTGTCAATTTCAGACTTGTGTTACAAGCCCTCGTAATAATGTAAGCAATTCTTTGCAATAAATTTCTTATATATTGCCTATTCAATGTATATCTGTGTCTCTGATTGAACCCTAACTGATACACACAGATAATATACAATCTTAACCTCTTTTTCATTCAGTGATTGTGAGCTTTCCATTTTAGTAAGCTTCAATCTCATCTAATGCCCCACCATGCAGAGGTCTTTTGTGGCTCAGTGTTTTGTTTCAGCTAGCATCTGGTCCATGCATTGTACATGGTCACCTCCCTTATGTTCCTTTCATACAGCACAGCCTCATTTCCTTCTACTGACCAGAAAGACCTTCGTTTCTGATTTTCCCTGTTGCTTTCCTGTTGCATCATTCATTGGTGTCCAATCTTTTGGCCTCCCTGGGCCACATTGGAAGAAGAATTGTCTTGGGCCACACATATAAAATACAGTAACACTAATGATAACTGATGAGCTAAAAAAAAAAAAAAAGTATAAAAAGAAAAATCTCAGTATTTTAAGAAAGCTTACGCATTTGTGTTGGACCACATTCAAAGCCATCCGAGGCTGCATGCAGCCCATGGGCCTCAGGTTGGACAAGCTTGGTTTAGACGGTTGTTTTTTTCTTTCTGAAACTATATAGCACTGTGGCAAGTGAATATTAGATGGTGCCCAAGTGAAGCACTGAAACACTTTACTTTCCAAATCCAACCTTCCAAATAGACTAAAAATTTACTGACATACACAGAGGAAGATATAATTATAATATAAATGAAACGTCCAAGTCCACAGTTCTGTTTCTAAGGAAAATGAGACAGGTGAGAGGAACTGAAAACAGTGAAGTTCTGCTGCAGCCATGGCATGGAGAAAAGACTGGAAAACAGTGCTGTAGTTCTGTTTCCCTATTAAATGTATCACAGGATTTTTGTAAGTTTTTATATAAAGTAGTCAGGCAGTCAAGCTAAAAGGGAGTAGACAGCATAAATTGGAGCACAGCAATCTGCAGGGTCCTCCATCATGCATCCATGATGCCCTTGTGTGAACAGACCTTACCAAGCCAACCCCTCCTTCCAGGACTGTGTGGGTGGTGAGACGGAGGCTCATCACCTTAGCAACAGCTCTAAACATATGTGCAGTGACAACAGCTGATTTCTGAAAGCTGTAAATAGAGAATAATGGCAAAAAAATTTATGGATTAAAGCAAGGATCACCCAACCCCCTCCCTTCTCTACAGCACCCATGCCTTAAATCCCACTGGTAATAACTGAGAGCAATTCCATGTATGCAAATGTGCTTTTAATCCTTGGGTATACCAAACACTCTGCATAATTATATACCTTTAAAAAGCAAAATAAGGTCCTTGGATTAATTATCTTTGTGCAAACGTGTATGGACATGAAATGGCCATGAGATGGCAAAGTGTGTGGTATAGGACAATGAGTCTGAAGCAGCTGCAGTCCCACACAGGGATTTTTGGGCCTTTGTTGACCCACAGACAGCTCCATCCCTTCTTTCCACATGGTTACCTGATCCCCTCCCAAGCACCCCCTCAGGCCCACCCATTCTAAGGTTCCTATGACTTAACAACTGGACTCAGAGTCCAGGGCAGTACTGACAGATCATCTCCACAAACCAGAAGTCACAACAGAATGGGGAGAGGTGTTGTGGACCTGCAGCCAGGAGATAGCGGCCTCTTGAGAGAGGGTCCAGGCCAGACCACATGCCCCTGGTAAAGCAAAATACAGACCAAGGTATTGGCCTCAGAAACTATTTCCATCTTTGTTTAAAAAACACAGTCCATATCATCTTGGGAGAAGAAAACGTGAAATTTTCTGGAGATTTTGAAACCTTGGAATGAAATCATATAGTCTAGGATGGGGGTGGCGAACCTATGACACGCGTGCCCAAAGTAGCATGCGGAGCAATTATTTCGGCACGCGGAATTATTGTTTTTTGTTATAAAAACATCCTATGCCTCTTATAGACATAAAAATAATCGATACCTCTATCTCACTCGATGAGTTGGCATGCGAGTCGAGTGAGTATACTCTTATTTCATAAACTTTGGCACTCAGTCACCAAAAGGTTTGCCACCCCTGGTCTAGGATATACCAGTTGTATAAATAGGTGTACTCTCTGGACCAGGCTTGCAAAGAGATGGCCTGACATGAACTTAAATAGAAAGGAACACAAGGGCCTGACCTAACAGAAGAGAAACTGGCATCATTTCATAGTAACTTCCAGCTACCATCCTCATTAAGATCATAAATATCCATACCACTGTCTTCAGTCTTATTCCATTGTATAATGTGGTGAAGAATAGCATGATTTTTTTCCTTTCTACCATGTTTTGAAAGCATTATACAGGAAACTTGGCAAATAAATCCCCAAGTATGAGCTGATATTTTTAAGAGAAAAAACAAATGATATTTCATGTTTTAAAAATATATTTATGGGCCCTACAGATACACTTCTCAGTACAGTCATCATTAAAGTCAAATTATAAATAGCCCAAGGAAACACAATTGAATATTAAAACTAAGATGTTAAAAATGTTATGAGAAATTGTTTTTACAGAATACAGTAGTTCCCTCTTATCCAAGATTTTGCTTTCTGCAGCAGTTAACCCACAGTCAACCACAGTCCGCATATATTAAATGGAAAATTCTTGAAATAAACAATTTGTAAGTTTTAAGTTGTAGGCCATTATGAGTAGCATGATGAAATTTTGCACTGTGTTGCGTGGTATGTGACTCATCCCTTGGTCCAGTGTCTACATTACTTGTCCATTAGTCACTTAGTAGCCCTCTCAGTGATCAGATCAACTGTCAAGGTATTACAGTGCTTGTGTTCAAGTCACCCTTATTTTACTTCATAATGACCCCAAAGTGCAAAAGTAGTGATGCTGGCAATTTGGATCTGCCAAAGAGAAGCCATAACGTGCTTCTTATAAGTAAAAAGGTGAGTATAGTATGAAATATATTTAGAAAGAGAAACCACATCCACATAACTTTTACTATAGTAAATTTTATAACTGTTCTATTTTATTACAGTCACACCTTGGTACTTCTTTGAAACTTGTTGAATTTGGTAGTTGAAGCATTTTGATGTGAAAATTTTATTTGGGTACTTCTCTTTTGTTTGGTACTTGACACTCAAGATAGAACTTGTTTGTGTCGATTGCCTTATGACTAGCTACACTTTCCAGTTTAAACAATGGATCACATATTAGTTATGTGGTAACTCTTGCCCTGTGCATATCCCTTTGCAGTCATATTGTGTATTTTTTATTTGGGAATACATTAATTTTATTTACATTATTTCTTATGGGAAAAACTTTTTTGGCATTTGTTGGTTTTGGTACTTTTCGTACCTCCCAGAACCAATTAACAACCAGTACTGAGGTACCACTGTATCATTGTTGTTAATCTCTTACATTAGCAAATTAATAAATTAAATATAATCATAGTTATGTATGTACAGGAAAAAACATAGCATATATAGGGTTTGGTACTATCTGCAGTTTCGGACACCTATTGGGGATCTTGTAATGCATCCCCTGTGGATAAGGGTAATTGAACTTATTTATTCAGAATATCTTTATACAGTGATATAACCCCAAATGGCAAAGGGTGGGAGAAAGGAAAGAGTTGAAAGAAGAGAGGGCCTACATCATATGTCCTGAAAAAGATATCAGTTACTTGCTGTAAAATTCTGAACTCAGGTTGCAAAACCAATAGAAATTATAAATTCATGTCTGCTTGCAATCTTAAGTGCATTTTTTAAAGCAGTGTCTAAGTTCCTGAACAGATACAAATCAACATTTATGAACTGCAACACTATAACTGTTTTAAAAGATCCAGCTATTTAAATTTCATCTGTGGCAAATTTTTTCCAAGATAAAATCAACTCCAATTTGTCTTCTTATGTGAACTTAAAAAAAAAAGATTTATTTTATTGTTTTGACAGAGAGAGACAGAATGGGGAGGCCCCAGAGCAATCTCCATAGTTGTACGTCATCAGTTTTTAGACATAGTTTCATTCCACTAGGTGGGTGTGGTGCTGCGCAGGACAGGAACTGGGCAGGGGGCCTCCCACATGGGAAGCATGCCCCTGCGATCTGGGGTTCTCCCACATCGGAAGCACATCCCAATTCATCATGTGGGTCCACACCATATGGGAAGCACTCCCCGGACTGGAACTGAACTGGGTGTCTCCCATATGAGAAGCACACTCCTGTTCAGCATATGGGTCAGCCCGGGCTGTGCCTGGGACTTGATCTTTGGATCCCGGGGCTGCAAGGTGAGCAGTCAACCCACTGAGCCATCCTGGCTTCCAAGTGTAAACTTTATTAAGTCAAAGCATATAGGTATTCCTATGCATGTGGGCTGGAGGGTGGGGGAAGGCAATGATAGTGGAGGGAAGTGTGGGTAGTGTCTCATCTTGGATTGATGATCTGCTAGAACAGGGTTCTCCAAACTTTTCAGCCTGCGGGCCGCATTAACTATCAAACAGCAGTTTGGGGGCCGACTACACACTCGAGGTCCAAATAAAAAAGAATCAAAACATAGATGTTGTTTTTAATTATTTATTTAATATTATTTTATTCAGATGAAAAGGTCTCCACGGGCTGGATGAGAGGGCCTCGGCCCGCAGGCCGTAGTTTGGAGACCCCTGTGCTAGAGAGTGAACCTGGTTCAGAATTTCACTCCAATGAGAAAGTACAAAGTACCATCAAATCTGAACTTGTTGGTCAGTTGCTGCCTGATGAGAAGCATTTTAGTACCTTCAGAAAGAAAAATTATGAAGTTTATTACCAAAGATTCACTGTTTGTATTTTTCAAGGAAGTACCTCAAGCACTGAGTAAGGAGACAAAGTGCCTTGAAACATCAAGCCACACTCCTCTCCATCTCTCCTTCCATGTGCATTGTCTTTGTCCAGTGTGCCCTGTTTTGCTGGCTATGGAGGACTCTCTTCCTTGCTCCAAAAGACTAGGAATAACTAATGGAGTAGAAGGAATATGAAGGCGCCTTAGAAATGGTCAATTATGGGTCTATTTCTAGTCTGCGAAATCTGTAGGTCAGACCCTTGAAACACAAGGTTTTGGCTCTGGACATGAACATAAGCATCTAACAGCTCTACCACTCATTGGCTGAAATTGTGGTCAAGCAGTTTAATCTATGTCCTGGTCTCCTTTGTAAATTAGGAAAAGTCACTGTCCTCCAGGGCCATTTAGAACATAGGCAAGTGCTTGGTACACACTTTGGCTACTATAATTAATGACAGTGTCCTACACCCTTTAGTCAGTGATTGGGGTTTAACAATTTATTTCAGATTACATTTGCACAGTGCTTTACTTTCATATGTTTTATTTAGAGCCTCTAACTAACCTTAGCTGAACAGATGGTATTATTTCTACTTTACAACTGAAGGCAGGAGTCGAGATGATCCAAAGACACACCCTCTCTGGGAGTGCCCAGCCAGGCCTTCAGGCAGGGCCTCCGACTAGGGACCATCTTGGGGCCAGTAAGCAGGATCAATAAGCTCCAAGTGAACTGAATGACATAGATTTTATCTTCTTGGGTATAAAATAATTCCATCTTCAAAAATTTCCCATGAATGAAGGAATCTTGCTCTTTTTTTTTTTTTTTTTTGTTTAAAAGCTTCCTCAGAGTCTTGATAAACTGTTTTTTTTTGTTGTTTTTTTTAAGGTCTTGGAGAATGTGTCTGAGAGAATGTATCTGAGTGAACACTGAAGGGCTAAGGAGAGTTGGATGTAAGAATGAACAGCAACAGGAGTGAGGGCTTGCTTACTCACTTGGGAAAAACTTGACTTAGGCCTTCACACTGAGAAGGAGAGAGTTCATAAGTATCAGGATTAAATATGAGAGCAGGAAAGATGATTTTGGTAGTAACATTTCTCAATAAAAAATGAGAAGGCCAGCAAATATAGAGGTAGGAAACCGAACAACTTTGAAAAACAATTTTTAAAGATTTATTTTTATTGTTTTTGACAGAGAGAGACACACACAGAAACAGAGAGAAGGGGGAGGGCCCCGAACAGTCTCCACAGTTGCACATCACTGGGTTTTCCACATAGTTTCATTCCACAGGTGGGCGCGGGGCTGCACAGGGCAGGAACTGGGCCGGGGTCTTACCCGGGTGAGAACTGAACTGGGGCACTCCCCAGTTCAGCACATGGGTCCACACGGGCTGGGGCTGGGATTCGATCCTTGGTCCCCAGGGCTGCAAAGTGAGCGCTTAACCCACTGAGCCATCCTGGCTTCCCTGAAAAACAATTTAAAAAAAAGATTTATTTTATTGTTTTTGACAGAGAGAGACAGAGAAGGGGGAGGGCCCAGAGCAGTCTCCATAGTTGTATGTCATTAGTTTTTCGACATAGTTTTATTCCACACAGGTGGGCGTGGAGCGGTGCAGGGGCAGGAACCTGGCTGGGGGGGGTCTTCTGGGTGGGAGGCACACCCCCACAAGTTGGGGGCCAAACTGAGGGCCTCTTACATGGAAGCTTGCCCCCGACAGGAATGGAACTGGCCCCCCCCCCCCCACATGGGAAGCTCACCACAGTTCAGCATATGGGTCCCCATGGGCTGGGACCAGGACTTGATCCTTAGATGTTGGGGTTGCAAAGTTGGTGCTCAAACCGCTGAGCCATCTCGTCATCCCCAACTTTGAAAAGTTTTATCTTCATGAAGTAAATACCAAACTGCATTTTCTCTGGTTTTATTATGAGGCTTTTTATGGAAAATACCACTAAGAAAGAGCAGTTGGAAGAAGTAAAAAGTCATAGGAAAAAGGCCGAAAAGAGGAAAAAGACAAGTCAGAACAAATACAAAGCCCAAGACAATATGATGGAACTAAATGTTTATTAAGTACAAAAGTAAAAGGACTAAGAAATGTAATTAAAAGATGAAGTTTGTCAAACTGGAATAGAAAAAGTAATCTACCTACCTCAGAATAAGGAAGGGATGTCTAAAACATAAGAATCTAAAAAGACTCAGAGAAAAGGTAATAAAAGATGTATCAAATAAATATTGAGCAGAAGAGCTGAGGTTGCTGCATGAATATTGGTTACAGGCGTGAGGCCAGAACACAATTCATGATAAAGTTAATCACTGTAACACAACAAAAGTTTCCTTCACTAGAGAGATAAGATGGTTCCAAGTATTTATACACATAATAAGACAGTGTGGGAGTTCAGGGTGAGCCACCCCAAGATATATCTCAGTGGTATGGGGATTATTTTGAGCTAGAGGCAATTTTAGCTTTAGGCTCAAGAGAAAATTCTGCCCCTCCCTCAAAATACCCAGAAGAACTTGAATTAGGGACCTTGCCCATAATAGAGATTATCAGCAATAATATGGAAGAGCAAACTTCTGTTTACTAAACATCTGTTCTTGTTATCCTGCAATGACCCTTTGAAGCTCTCAAGGTGCATTACCTACCGTATTTTCCGGCGTATAAGACGACCCCCTAATTTTACAGTTAAAACATAGGTTTAGGCCTATATTCGCTGTATAAGACTAACCCCCCCCCCACTTCCGAGGCTGTAGTCTTATACAGCGAATATAGGCCTAAACCTAGTTTTAACTGTAAAATTAGGGGGTCGTCTTATACGCCGGAAAATACGGTAATTCCCTAGCTCAGAATGTCTTATATACGGGAAATCTTCTATCTCTGAACCTATTTGTGCAAATAGGGTGGGGTCAGTCTCTCTCTCTCTTTCTCACATATGCGGGGTTCCCATACACACATATGTATTAAATGTGGTTATTTTCTCATGCTAATCTGTTTTATATCTATTTGATTATTAGGCCACTAAAAGGACTGTAAGGGTAGAAGAAAGTTCCTCCCCCACAACAGCCTCAAAGTAAAGAGCAAAAGTTGACAGAACAGGGAAAATATATACAGGAGTAGACTTTAACATACCCTTCACTAATTAATAGACCAAGGAGACAACCCCTATCAAAAATTAGAGCATAATAGCAAGCCTGATTCAGTGAACATACACAAATCATTCCACCCAGTAATCTCACAATGCCTATTCTTTTTAAGGACACAGGGAACAAATGCTTGTGAAAACTGACCACACACAGATCTATAGTGCAAGTCTACAAATTCTGAAAGGACCCACTTCTTACACCACAATGCAATTTAGATGGTGAAGGAAGAGGGTGACCATGAACACCTGAAATATGAGAAATAAGAAATGCATGTCTTTCAGGGAGGAAATCAGAGTGAAAATGAAAAATTTTCAAAATTGGAAATGATAAAATGATACACAGTGAATTGGGAAACCCAGGTAAAGAGGGTTTAAGCTGGAAATGTATTTATATCCAGAAAGCATCCTAATAAAGAAATTTTTAAAAATCAGAATATACCCACAAGTGTAGAAGGAAAACATGATGAAGAACACAAAATAAACAAAAAACAAATATATAACAGAGGCTAACTAAAGGCAAAGCTGGGTTTTTATTTTAAATGACCCATGAAATAGACAAACTAAGTTAAAGAACAAGCTAAAATGAAATTTCTTGATTATGGACTCTTTTGTAGAACCTAATCTTTTTCCACAAGGGTGTTATACATAGAGTACCTTTTCCACTTTCCCAACCAAGATCTCTCAATAATTTTACAATATAATACACATGTCCTAATCAGAAGTAAAATAGGGCATGTCTGTGAATGACTACACAGTGTGATGCTTCATCAGATTGTTAAAAGCATTTACAGTTAGTTTCTTTTAGTTTTATTTCTACTAGTGAACTTCAAAGGAAACTTATATATACAGAGGCTGTCTGAATAGTATCCAGCCGTGTAATATGAAAAATAGGGGCATTTATGGCTGAATTTTTCTGGACAGCCCTCATATACCTAAGGAGGTGTATTGACAAATGTTCATTGTAGCATTGTTTGTAGTACCAAGGAGTTGAAACAAAACAAATAACATTTAGTAAGAGGTTGGGTATTTTTCAGACAACGAATACTATATTGCAATTATAATGAAGTAGAATTGCATGTAACAAAGGCATAGATAAATCCCCAAAGCATAATCTGGAGGGCGAAAAGTGCTTGAGGATCTGTGCTGTATGTTTCCTGTAAAAACATCACATATTGTTTCATAGGTTTACATGTAGCATAAGTATAAACATGTATGGGAATAATTAGCATGAAAATCTAGAATTTTTGGAGAGGAGCAGGAATGAGAGCAGGATGGGGGTTACAAAAGGGGCTTCAACTGTGGATGTACTATTTTTTATATTTGAAAAATTCCAAAGCATATATGGTAAAATGAACAGACGATGGGTACCTGAGTGCACATTATTTCTCATACTTTTCTGTATGCTTAAAACATTTTAATATTAGCTATTGTTACTTTGTTATAAAATAAGGATAGGAAGTATTTCTTATAGGGAAAATTTAAAGTATAATAACCCATTTTAAATAAATTCAGGGGTACTCCAAATCTTCACATTCCTAGAGTGGTTTGAAAAAGAACTGCTTTTACACTCAGCACTTTATGAATGTAAATCATGCTTGGTACAGAATAGGTGCTGTGGACTTTGGCACTTTAGAATTTGACCTCAGTGTACTGCTGTAATAACTTCCCTAATTTTGCAACTTTTTTTTCAAAATTTCATAGTTGAGGTTTTGTTGTTTTTATGTGGGTGATGTAAGTCTTAAAGCCAAACTGGCTACATCTACTGCTTTGGTTATATCCATGAAGAATTCACTTGTGTCTAAGTTCCTTTTATTATCTAATACATGTTGTGTTTTGTTTTTTTTTACCTTAATAAAATTTTCCCTTTTGTTATGATTATGGACTTTTGACAGGCAGCACTGAAGGAAGTTTCCAGATGGGATGTGGGTGCTTTGAGCTTCTCATTCTCTAGCCCTGGGCAAGTCATTCATACTGTGTGAATTTCCAATTTTTCACCTGTGAAATATACATGCTATGACAAAATTCATGGGATTTTGTCCAGATCATGTAGGTAAAATGATTAGTAAAACATAAAATATTAAAATAACACACAAATAGGTATTGTTAATGCACATTGAAATTTTATCTATTTTTTTCTGGCAACCAGATTATAGAAATAATATGTGCATGGTAGAAAATTAGAAAATACAAATAAGAATAACTTTCTAAAAAACACATTTCCACTACACAGATGACTAGTGTTAATAGCTTCTTGATTCTTATTTCATGGATAACTTATATTTTATATTATATATTTTATTTTTAGCAAAAATGAGATCATACTATTATTATCTAATCAATCGATTTTTTTCCACCACCAATCTCTACCTTTCCATTTCAGTAGGTCTTAGAGCTGTTTTTTGAAGGTTAGTATTCTATCCATGACTACTTTCAGTGCCTCTGTCTAGCACAGGCTTGGCGATCTTTTTCTTAAAGGACCAGATAGTAAATGTTTCAGGTTTTGAAATCTAAGAGGCAATGTTGAAGATACTATATAGGTTCTTGTGTAACCATTTAAAGATTTGAAAACTGTTACACTCCCAAGGTTGCCTATTCCTGGCAGGGAGGAAAACCTGAACTGGGATTTGAGTACCAGCTCTTGTAAGCTCTGATCTGAGCTATTACAAGGGGCCCCAGTCAGGATCCCCTCCCAGCAGTTCTCCTTCTCTAGTGAGGAACAGCAAGTGCCTGCTAGTCTCTTGCTTTGGGCTCAAGACCTTTTTCAGTTTACTGTAAATAAATATCAGTTTCTGTGATGAATGTTCCTTGGCATGGAGTAGCCATGATCAAACTCATTTTACGCAGCTGAGGCCTTTCCACTGGATGGAGACACTCCCAGAAGCAGGGGTGCTACCTTACCCCAGTGGTCCTACGGAGGTCACACTCAGCAGGATGGAAAGCCAGAGTGCAACCTTTGCTGGCCTGCAGTGTGAGCTACATGCCATGCTGGTAATGTTCCGGAGGCCTGAGGACACTGGAGAGAGAGGTCATTTATATTGGCTTTGGGGAGCAAGTGATCAGTCATAGGACAATCAACAAGTTTCTTTATTTTGCATAGATATAGTGTTAGTTCCTGGGGTTGCTATAATATTTACACAGACAGGGTGGCTTCTATAGCAAAAATGTATTCTCACAGTTCTGAAGGGCAGAATTTTGAAACTGAGGTGCTGGCAGGGGCACGCTCCCTCCAAAGGCTACCAGACAGAATCCTCCTTGGCCTTTTCCAGCATCTGGTGGCTCCCAGCATTCCTTTGCTTGTGGCTGCATCATTCTACTGTCTCCTTTTTCTTCACGTGGCTGTCTCCTCTTTCCTAATTTCCTCCCCTTGCCTTCTCTTATAACGACACTTGCCATTGGATTTATGGTCTTTCCAGATAATCCAGGATGATGTCAGCTTAAGATACTTAATTTAATTGTCTGCCAGACCTTTTTTCAAATAAAGTTACTCTCACAAGTTCTGCTTTGATGTCTGTCTGTCTGTCTATTTTTTCAGGTGGAGGCTACTATTCAACCTACTACCTTTCCCTAGTTAAATGTATATTTTTTATTTTTTCTCTTTTTAAATTTAGATGTAATCTAGACATGAATAAAAAGCACAGGTTTGCAGTGTACAGTTTGAATGTAAGTGTATACATACATATGTAACTCCCACTCCCTTTAAGATACAGACCATTTCTAAGAGCCCCTTTGTAGTCAATTCTCCCTCACTTTTGTGGGGGGTCTAGTGTCTGTCACTATAGTACAGGGGTGGCGAACCTTTTGGCGATTGAGTGCCAAAGTTTATGAAATCAAGAGTATACTCGCTCAACTCGCGTGCCAACCCATCGAATGAGATAGAGGTATCAATTATTTTCATGTCTATAAGAGGCATAGGATGTTTTTATAACAAAAAACAATAATTCCGCGTGCCGAAATAATTGCTCCGCGTGCCACTTTGGGCACGCGTGCCGTAGGTTCGCCACCCCTGCTATAGTATAATGTTGCCTCTCTGGGCCTTCATCTAAGCAGAATTGCACTGTACACAGAGTGTATACACCTGTCTGTTTCTGGACTTCCTCTCAGCATTTCTCTCTAGGGTTCATCCATGCTGAAGTCTGGACAGTAGTAGTTCATTCTTTTTATTGCTGAGTTGTCTCCTGTGTTATGACCACTGCAGAGCTCACTCATCTGTTTGTCTGTGATGGACATTTTGGGTGTTTGCAGTATATAGCTGTTACGCATAATGTTTCTTTGCTTCCTTCCAAAGGAAGTAAAGGGGATGCCAGGATGGCTCAGGGGGTTGAGAGCTCACTCTGCAGCCCCGAGGTCTGAGGATCAAGTCCCAGTCTGGCCCTGGCCCGTGCGGACCCATATACTGAACTGTGGGGAGCCCCCAGTTCGGTTCCTTCTGGAGCTATCTTCCCCATGTAAGAGGCCCCTGGTTCAGCTTCCAGCTGGTGGGGGTGTGCCTCCTATGCAGGAGGCCCCTGGCTAGGTTCCTACATTGCATGGAGCCATGCCCACCTGTGTGGAGTGCAACTATGTGGAAAAACTAATGATATACAAGTATGGAGACTGCTCTGGGCCCTCCCCCTTCTCTCTCTGTCTCTTTCTCTCTGTCAAAAACAATAAAAATAAATCTTTAAAATAAATCAATCAATCAAAGGAAGTAAGGTATTTGAGTAAATGTATTTTAAATATATTCTTTCAGTTAATGCTCTCTTCATCATAAGCAAAAATGACAATATTTCCACATAGTTTGCTATCTCATCTAGGAGAAGTCTTTTATTTGGTTTTACACAGGTGAGCAGTCTGGGACTAAGGTTTTTGTTACGTCAAGCTGTGGTCAGTGCATTTGTTGTGCCCTGAGATGATGATGCCAGGTCCCAGGAAAGGCTGGGATAACCAGGAGATCTGCCTGTAGTGTCCCCAAGGGAAAAGGAGAGTCCTGTTGCATCACAGGACTTTATATACTCCTGTGCAACATAGCCACTCCCACCTGCCATGTTGTTGGCAGCCGGAGGCATCATGCTGTGGCCTCCTCTGTGAGCAGTCTATGGCAGTCCAGCTTGTCAGCCTGTTTGCCCTAAATGTTCAGCCAAGTTCATGCCAAGCCCTATTCTGGTGAGGCAGTTTCAGGGCAAGCCTGGAAGTGTCACAACATTGCCAGCTACCCCCACTCTGAACCTGCACCTCCTGTTTTCACAAAGGCAAACTGATTTTATCCTCTTTTAACTGAGAACAGTGAAGGAAACATTCTTGCTGACCATCATCACAAACAGATTTTTAGACTGAGATATTTTGTCTAAAGTTATTTACTTCTGGTGTTTGTAAGACCTGTAGTCAAACGACAGTCAGGTATGGGGGAAGGTCAACTTGTCCATAGTTGCCTATGAGCAGTTACCCAGAATGTCTTTCTGTTTGAGTTCAAAGGTTAAGCATCAGAAACCAGTGGACCCTGCATCTCTTCTTGATTCTTATATTACCTAGTCTAGTGAGACTTCAGGACACAGGCCAGTTGATGGTGACTTAAAGGGGCAAGTAGGTGGCTTTATTATGGATTTATTTCTGAGTGATTTAGTTGTTAATAATTGGGCTTGTTTTACTCCCAAGCACCCACTTAGCAAATCTTGCAGTTAAAAGAGGGAAACTGTTGTTTTACCTGGCTAATTATCTAAATATAAGGAAAGCAAAGATAGTAGATTTTGTGGGAGCCTTTTTCTATAAAAGGTCTTCTGTTTTAGAAAACCAAAAAGTATTGTAAATACAGTATTTCCAATACAGATAGATCTTTTTCAAATTGATGTTCTAGTTTGGCAGCATGTCAGCATTTGTCAATATGCCCCGCCCTGTAGTAAACAGATAGCTGTCCTGATTTGTGTTTTGTTCTGGAGAGTATTGCTGTGTGGTATTGAGGGAAGGTCACACAGGGTGTGGCCACTCAGAACAGCACATGGACAGGGTAAATGCCTTGGTAGTACCTGGCATGGAGAGAAATGTTGATGCAGGGCTGCAGATGTGACCACCCTAGTCCAGTGGAGGATGCATCTGGGGGCATCACCCACACTGCATGTCCTGGCTTCTAGACAGGCCTCAGTGTCCTGTGATAGACATGGTGGAGTGATGTGGCAACATTGCTGCACCAGGAGACCACTCTGATGGCCTCACTTAGTGTGTCCCACATGCAACAATGAACTTGGGAAGGCAGGACCCTCTCACTTAACAGGTGTACCTCACAGCTGGGACTGGGCACAGGTCCAGGTTTAGTTGGTGGGTTTAGAACAAAGGGAGGAAAATAAGTCATTACTTAGGCTCCGATGATTTGAGTCCCACCTGTGTGACTCTGGATGCAATCCCATACCACACATCCTAGGACATCCTGGATCTGACTCAGTTGCTCTCTTAGCCTCAAAGACTGAACTATAATCTTTTCCCTAACACACTCTAAGTCAATATGTAACTACTAAAATGATGGGAAGCTGGATGGCTCAGCAGGTTAAAGTGCTCGCTTTGCAGCCCCGGGGTCCAGGGATTGAGTCCCGGCCCTGGCCTGTGCAGACCCATATGCTGAACTGGGGTGTCCTTTCCATGTGGGAGGTCCCTGGTTCAGCCCCCAGCTCACGGGGGTGTGCCTCCCATGTGAGAGGCCCCAGACCAGTTCCCGCCCTGCGTGGCCCCCCGCCCACTTGTGTGGAATGAAACCATGTCAAAGGCTGATGATGTACAACTATGGAGACTGCTCTGGATTCTCCCCCTTCTCTCTGTCTGTCTCTGTCAAAAACAATAAAATAAATCTTTAAGAAGAAACTAAAATGAAGTAATCATGCCAACAGGAACCACTGTGCTTGCACACAGCGAGGAGCACAGCCATTCATGCAGAGCAGATGACTAACCGAGGGGCACAGCAGGCTAGACAGGAAGAGACACATGTGGACAGGCAGCCACATGTACCAGTAAGATCATGTGAGTCCAGTAGATTGATGCCCCATGTGCTCTTGGTGAGGACATAAATTACAGGGCAACCTTTTTGCCAACCACTTGTCAATATTGTATAGATTGTACCTTAACTGCCTGCTCATTTCTGTCAAGAGGTTAATGCAAAAATGTGGGCTTGTAAATGGGGGATGGCAACATGGATGAGTTGGCAAGGCAGGTGCGCCACCATGGAGTGTGGGGCTGCAAGACAGGACACTTAGAGTCCCAGGTTTCCTGAAATGCTTATATGTTCAGAACTGTCTGTGTCTGCACATCGGGCCAAGGCAGGAGAGGGAGATATAAACATTACCTCTGTTGTTAGAACATATATTATGCAGAAGAATAAAAAATACTGAGCACTATGTAAGTTAATGTCTCACTGCTGCCTAGTAGACCTAGTGCCTGTGGCGCTTGCTGTGTCTGATCACATGTTATAAGGAATCTGAGCTGCTAGTTTGTCTCCTTGAAGCATTTAATAGGAGTGCTTTGCTTAATGTCTACACACTGTAGTCTGTTTTATTTTGGCATTTGAATTTATAGTTGCTTTCTAATGAGAAGATGTTCCTTGATATCTAAAATGTTATACTTGTACAAAAACCCTTTTTATAATCTGTCCTTTGGTCTGTCCAGTCATAGAGTCAGACCATCCTGGGGGTGGCATGAGAGTACTGATAGTTGAATAGAATAGGATGAACTGCAGAGACATGCCAATCATACTTCTCTGAGAAGGCTTTCCTTCCCCCTTCTTGGTAGGCACTTCTTGTAAACAAGGAACTTTGTGTCTCATGGAAGATCTGGGTTCCCACCAGGGTTGTAGAGATGATGGATTTAATTGAACCTTGTAGGAAAGTGCAAGGAATTGTAGGCAATGTTAACATTTCCCACACAGGGGCCTGATGATTCAGTCTTTAAGGGTGTGTGTGTGTGTATTGGGTACTCTTGTGTGTGCTTATTCAGCAAATGTTTCTTGAGCACTTACTCCCTGCCAGTCTTTAGGCTCTGGTGAAGGTAGTGAATAAGATAAATCTCTGCCCTCACCTTGACCCTGGGCCTTCCATCACCCCTGAAGATGCTGGTTCTGAGTCCACAGGACTCTTGGCTTTGTGGTCACATGGCCAAAAGCCCATTAATAAAATAACAGTTAAAGCTTTTTTGAACCAACTGATAGGAAAAGTGTCTTAAGTCGAGTTTCCTGTGATGTTGGCCATCATTTAATTTAGAAACTCTAGTAAAAGCTCTACCTGAGAGTGCCATTAGGCAGATTGAAGCATGTCCCATGTTAGCATCCTGCCATCAGATGCTGCATGCCTGCTCACCACCCTCTAGAAGAGTAGGCCTGGAGAAAACTCATCAGTGCTCCTTGGGTGAAACAACAAAACAAACATGAGAATAGCTGCTCCAAAATCCTCTCAGTACCATTGGGCACTTGCTGCTGCTCTGCAGGCCCGTGGCTAAGGAGGGTCATCTTACCCCCGAGCCTGTGTGTCCACAGGGCTTCACAATTAGGACTGCACACCAAAGCCATGTCATCTGCTGTCTTGTCTCAGGGTACTGAGGTGCCACAGAGATGAGCTTTTAGCGGGGTGGTGAGACAGGTAGGGTAGTGAGGGGGCTGGCACACCGTACTGGGTGCAGGGCCTTGGTGGGAGAGCCATCTGAAGCTCAAGGGTGGCAGAGATGCCCAAATGCAAAGGCCTCACATGCCAACAGTGGTATAAAAAACATGCAAAACCTGAAACACCCCAAATGTCCCCCAGCAGAAGATAAGATGGATGATGGTGGCACCATGAGAGTACACTGTGGAAATGTTTCCCATAGTGTTAAAAGTCAGGAGTTGGGAGTAGAGAATAGATGAAACAATTCTGTCTTCATTTGGGTGTTCCCACAGGTGTATGTAACATGTGACACATCCCCATGCACGCAGAAGGTGGCTGCTAAGTCTGTGGATGTGATGTGGCTTTGGTGGTCAGTCAATGCTTGTCATTTGGAGTGTGCCTAGAATGCACCTGCAGGGAAAGCTGGGATGGCTCAGCA
>PVKE010004090.1:48441-67276 GCA_004027555.1 Craseonycteris thonglongyai
GGCCCATGCGGACCCACATGCTGAACTGGGGTGTGCCCCCAGTTCAGTTCTTGCCGGGACCTATGCTGGAGGCTCCCGGCCCAGTTCCTGCCCTGTGCAGCCCTGTGCCCGCCTGTGGAGTGAAACTATATGGAAAACCAATGTCAACTATGGAGACTGCTCTGGGCCCTCCCACTTCTCTCTGTCTCTCTCTGCCTCTATTTCTCTCTGTCAAAAATCAATAAAATAAATCTTTAGAATGCACCTGCAGTGGAGCATGGGCAGGGCCTGTGCCCACTACTCCTTGCCACCAGATCAGGTCCTGGCCTGCCTGCCCTGGCCATTTCTCTAGTGACCCTATAGCGTGCTAAACACTCAGCTGCCAGCCTGGATGGCACATCTCGTCACTTTGTGTCAGCTGTGGCTCTTTGCAAGCCTTCAGTTGAAAGTGTCAGGACCTCACCCTTTGGGAGGAGTAAAGTGATAAGAGGAGATGGCTCCTCAGAGAAGGACAAGACACACAACTGTGGAAGCTAAGGTGTACTCAATGAGAGCTCCAGGTAGTGTTTTTTTTCAAGAGAAACACTCTTAGACCATCACATTCAGGGGTCTCTCATCAGCTGCACCCTTCCTGACTTGAGAGATGGCTAGTGAAGGCTCATTGATTAAGCACTTGCCCTGAGCTCTTAATATGAGAAGAGCTCATTACTATATTTATAGATAGAGAAATTTGGATGTATTTGACCACCTAGGATTATTAATTAGTTAGGCCACTGTTTCTAAAAATGTCCTGACAGTTTCCTATCATGAGAAAAACCATCTATGTCCCTTCCCTAAATACTCTATGCACATGCACTGGCAACAAGTTCACAGAATAACTCCCCTACCCTGGAAACATACTTACACAATAACTCTTTTCTTCTTGAGATGGTGTATGTGATACCCCGATATTTTTTTTTACTGTGTTATGTCAGTATTTAAAAATGGCTTTTCGGGGAAGCGCAGATGGCTCAGTGGCTTGGGTGCTCACTCTGCAGCGCCGAGGACCGAGGATTGAATCCTGGCCCCGGCCCGTGCGGAACCATATGCTGAACTGGGAGCTCCCCCGGTTCAGCTCTCTCTCTGTCTCTGTATCTCTCTCTCTCTCTCTCCCCTCTGTCAAAATAAGTAAATATATATATATATATTTAAAAAAAAAAGAAAGAATTTATAAAAATGGCTTTTCAACATGCTGAAATGATTTTGGGATTAACCTTGGTTTGGGAAACAACCAGCAGGTGATCTGAGTCTATGACATAGTTCCCAAAGTTGCTGTTTAGCTTTCATATATCTTATTTTGGAGAAATATCTGTTCATATCTTTCATCTATTTTTTAATTGGATTGCTTGTTGTTTATTGTAATTTTGATAGTTTATTTATTCCACATACAAGTTCTTTGTCTGATTTGTGATTTGCAGATATTTTCGGCCCCCACTGCAGTTTGTCTTTTCATCCTATAAACTGTGTCTTTCACAAACTAAAGTGTTTAATATTATTGAAATAACTTTTTGTGTGTGTGTGTGTGAATTGTACTTTTGGTGTCACATCTAAGAATTCTTTGCTTAGCCCTAGGTCTTGGAGATTTTATCATGTGTGTATGTGTGTGTATTTAAAACGATTTAGTTGGTTGATCTATCTATCTATCTATCTATCTATCTATCTATCTATCTATCTATCTATCTACCGGTATCTATCGGCAGAGAGAAGAGGGAAGGCCCAGAGCAGTCTCCATAGTTGCACATCATTTCAACATAGTTTCATTTCACACAGGTGGATGTGGGGCCACGCAGCTCGGGATCCGAACTGGGGACCTTCTACATGGGAGGCGCGCCTCAGTTCAGCATAGGGTTTTGCATGGGCCGTGGTTGGATTCCATCTCTGTACCTCGTGGCTGCAAGGCAAGTGCTCAACCTATTGAGCTATTCCAGCATCCAGTGTTTTGTTTTTTTCTAATTAAAAAAAATTTTTTTTACCTAAGCATTTGATTTTCGTTTAGAGCTATTGTAAATGGCATTATGTTTCTATTTCTGTTTCTACATATTTATTGCTAGTTTGTTAGAAGTACAGTGGATTTTTGTGTTCTATCTGATATTATGCTACCTTTCTCAACTCATTATTTCTAGGGGTTTTTGGTAGATTCCTTTCAATTTTCTAGATAGACAATTATGTCACCATCAATTACAGTTGGCCTCCCATATCTGTGGGTTCTGAATCTGCAGATTCAAGTAACTATGAATTGAAAATATTCAATAAAAAGTTACATTGTTGCTGACATGCACTATGTAGTTAAGCCTGTGATAGTTGCTGCATCTGTACTAAATATGAAGACTTTTTCTTTTCATTATTCACTAGACAATACAATGTAACAACTATTTATATACGTAGCATTTACATTGTATTAGGTAGCATAAGTAATCTAGAGATTATTTAAAGTATACAGGAAGATTGCATAGGTTATGTGCGAATACTTCATACCCTTTTATGTAAGGGACTTGAGAATTCATGGATATTGGTATCCATGGTGGGGATGGGGTAGGGGTGGGGGTGGGGGATCCTAGAACCAGTTACCTCATAGGTATCAAGGGAACATGGTAGAAACTTTTATTTCTTTCTTCCAAAATTGTATGCCTTTTATTTCCTTTCCTTATTGCTGTGTCTAGTACTTCCAGTGTGATGTCCAGTAGCAGTGCCAGGAGGGGACATCCTTGTGTTGTTCTTGATCTTGAGGAGAAAGTATTCAAATTTTCATTGTTAAGAATGACGCTGGGGATGCTGGGATAGCTCAATGGGTTGAGCGCTTGCCTTGCAGCCATGAGTTCCAGGGATTGAATCCCAACCCCAGGCTGTGCAGTCTCATATGCTAAACTGTGTTGGTGAAGGTTCTCGCCTCCCATGAGGGAGGCCCCCCGTTCAGTTCCCACACCATGCGACCCCATATCCACCTGTGTGGAATGAAACCATGTTACAACTAATGATGTAAACTATGGAGATTGTTCTAGGCCCTTCTCCCTTCTCTTTCTCTCACCTTATCTCAAAAACAATAACATAAATCTTTTTAAAAAGTATGACTGTGGCTATAGGCTACCTTAGATGCTCCTTACCACATTGAAGGCATTGCCCTGTATGTCTATTGTGCTGAGACATTTTATCATGAGTGTTGAATTTTGTTAAATATTTTTCCTGCATCAATTGTTAGGATTATGTAATTTTTTTTTCTCTAGTCTGTTAATATGTTGGATTGCACTGATAGACTTTCAGATGTTGAACCAGCCTTGCATATTCTGTATTTGTTAATTACAAACATAGCTATACCCACCTCTCTCTAGTTGCTTTCTCTGCTTAATGGGAAGCTCAATGTGGAGGTTACTCCATAGTAATAGATCTTTCCCCTTTTGCCCTGCTCTGCAGTGTAGATGTATGCTGCCTGACCTGAGCAGCCACCTGATGGATTTTTGTGTGCCAGGACCCCTCTAGGTGGATTTGCAGTAAATCATCCTGTGCCCACATTTTCCTGTCCTTGTCCATGCATCTTGGGGCAGATCTAGCAGTGGGATGGCTGGGTTGTAGGGTGACGTGTATGTGACACTTAAGGGTACTCCACAGCCTCTTTCCTGAGGGCTGTTCTCTTCTTCATTCCCAGCAAAATAGTGCTCAGGTGTGCCTGGCTCTTCTTTTGATCTGTCTCTCCACTTGTATTTTTTGTCTCCTCCTGGTCATTGCTGTCAGTTTATTTCTACATGGATAAGCCTTAGAGGATGTCTTGGACTAATTCCTTCTCCATTCAGTACTTCATGGCTATTATTTGTAGTTATTCGGTTGTTATGCCTCTCAGGAGTATGCCTACATTTCTCTGTCTTATTTCATCACATTTAATCTGTACCTTAGTTCCTTCAGTGTAAGGTGTTTTTCTTACTGTTTTTTTCATCTCCTCTTTACTTCTCACATTCTGAAAACTGTGTTTACCTTTAATTTATCAAGCTTTTTGGTTTTCATTCTGTCCTGCAATTATAGTGGTTTGTGAATACTATTTATACATTCACTTCAAATGTTGGGAAGCCTTAAACTGGTACCTCATTATGTCCACATAACTACAGTGCAAAACAGGATCACATAGGGTGCTGGGGCCACTTAAGGGAGACCAGTTTTAAAACAAGGTCATATAACCAAATTTCCACTTCCTAAAGTCCTGCCAGAATATAGTGTATACCATGTTTTGAACACACCCAGATTTTTAAAATTTGTTTATTGTGAAATGTATTATAATACCCAAAAGTTCACAGAGTGAAAATGTACATTCACTTATCACAAAGAACACACATGTATAACCTTTTATTCAGAAATCCTCTCTGGTCAGCCTCTCAGTCATGGTGCCCCAGCCCCCATTGTTCTCCAGACTACATGACAATTACATCCTTTTGTTATAGTTTTCATAACTTAAGTATGCATTCCTAAGCACTGTACTTTAGTGTTTATATAATGTTTTTTTCTCAGTGTTATTTGTGAGACTCATTCAAGTTATTTGTGCACATTGTCACTGCTGTATAGTATTCCATGTCACCATCACAATATCATACTATCAATGCGGGCCTCTTATGCACATTGCTGTAGTTCCCATTATTGTATCTGTGTCCTGGTGCAGTTGTGCTTGTATTTCTTTTGAATGTGTGCCCAGAATAAAACTGCTGGATTAGAGGATATGTGTATGTTCAATTTGAGTAGATAGTGCCAGACTTGTTGCATCGGTTCACACTCCTTTTATAATGTATTAACTTCCTTTGTTGTACATCTTCCCTGATACCTGATACTGTGTTTTGATTTTTGTTTGCATTTTCCTTGATTATTGAAGAAGCTGATAACTTTTCATCTACTTACTGGCCTTGTGAGTTTTCTCTTGTGAAGTGCCTAAGTCTTGTGTCCATTTGTGTATTGGTTGGTTTGCCTTTTTCTTACTGATTTGTAGAAGCTCTTTATATATTTTTTGGATAAGAGTTATTTGTCAGGTGTGTATGTAGGAAATATTCTTTTCTCATTTGTGGGAAGGTGACCTTTAATGAAGAAACTTATTATTTTTAAAAAAAGTGTCCGAATTTTGAAACTTTTCCTTTATGGTTGGTGTTTCTGGTTTGAAAGATCTTTCTTTACCATGAAGTTGTGAAACAGTTCTTCTATACTGTTGTCTGGTAGCTTAATTGCTGTGCCTTTTACACTTAGATCTGGAATCTGTCTGGGTATGGTATAAGGTGGGACTCATGTTGTGTTTTACCATATGGATATCCAGTTGTCTCATAACCACTAATGGACAAAATTGTCTTTCCTGTCCTTTGGTACCTCATGGTCATAAGTTAGTGTCCACTCGTGGGCGCCAAATTGTTTCTGGCTCTGCTGTGTTGGTCAGCACTGTGTCAGCATCATGATGTTTTAACACTATTCCTTCAGCTTTTAAATAATTTTGTCTTTAATTTTGAGGTTTTTTTCTTTTCAATTTTAAGTTTATTTCATGAGTTGTTTTTTTTTTTTGTTTTTTATAGAATATTTATAGAGAGTAATTATTTTTTATCTTCAGTGCATATTTATTTTTATTTTACTTTTGACAGATAGAGAGAGAGACAGAGACAGCTAGAGAACCGAACTGTGGGAACTCCCCAGTTCAGCATGTGGGTCCGCCTGGGCCGGAGCCGGGATTCGATCCTCGGTCCTCGGGGCCTCAAAGCGAGCGCTCAACCCGCTGAGCCGTCCCGGCTTTCCCTTTCATGAGTTTTTAAAAAGACTTTTCCCCCTTTTTTCTTGTGACAGTTTAGGCTTCTGCAGAATAGTCATTTTATACTTTCACATGACTGCTCCCCTGGTTTGGATTTGTCATTTCCTGGTAGCAAGTCTTTTCCTGCCCTTGTGCTGCAGAGGTTCCCAAACTTCTTGAGCTTGAGGATTAGTGAGGACCCCATAGGACTTTTGTTATGTGGGTTATAGCTTTCAAATTATTGTATTAAACATTGTCTTGGGATGCTGGGATGGCTCAGCAGGTTGAGCGCTCATCTTGCAGCCCTGGGGTCTGAAGATCGAATCCTGGCCCCGGCCTGTGTGGACCCATATGCTGAACTGGGGTGTGCCTCCAGTTCGGTTCTCACTGGGGCAAGATTCCAATGCGGGAGGCCCCTGGTGTGTGGTGTGTGGTTTCCATGCGGGAGGCCCCATGCCCAGTTCCTGCCCTGAGCAGCTCCGCCCCCACCTGTGGAATGAAACTGTAGAAAACTAATGACATGCAACTATGAAGACTGCTCTGGGCCCTTCCCCTTCTCACTGTCAAAAACAATTAAAAAAAAAAATCTTTAAAACATTGTCTTAAAAAGTATAACAGAAAAATTTTAAATATTTAGTTTAGGGGTATCCAGCCTTTTGGCTTTCTAGCACCACATTGGAAGAATTATCTTGGGCCACACATAAAATATACTAACACTGAAGATAGCTAATGAGCTTAAAAAAAAAAAATCTCATGATGTTTAAAGAAAGTTTACAAATCCACATTCAAAGCTGTCCTGGGCCATGTGCTGCCCGCAGGTTGTGGGTTGGACAAGCTTGATTTAGTTCATTAAAAAAAACTAAAGCATGACATGTAAACATAATTTTTTTACTTAAAAGTAACTTTACTTAAAAGTAATTATTGTACAAAAGAAAAATTTAGTGGAAAAATGTCATTGTTTTATATATCTGCAAATCTCTTAATATCTGGCTTGTATAAAAGACAGCTGGACACTGCTGCCTGTGTCTGCACTTCATCTGTTGTATTGTGCTGTTTTGTTTAAAGTGTATGGGAAAAATCCAGCTGCTCATAGACATGTAGGGAAAGGGAGACATTGGGAACCATTATCACATGATCATGGCTTTTACTTTGACAGGAGTGGAAGTAAGACTTGTGTTTCTTGAAAATGCAGTCAGTTCACCTAGCAACTCACATACTTGCAGAAGCTTTTCTTCAGATAAGTGTTGTTCTTTGACATGTAGCAGAAGTGCTTTATGCATACTTCCATCTTGTCACAGAATATCAGAAGGAACTTCAAAGTTTGCAGTTCAATAAAATTTAAAATTTTTACTGCTTTATCAAGGAGGGTTGTAGGTGACATTGGCTTGTTTTCCTGTGAGTACCTCCCCTTCTCCTGGAGCTTGGCCCATCTGCACCTTGGGACAGGCAGGTAGCTCTTGGTATTATTATGAAAATAGTGTTGGCCTCACAAGTCCACCTGAAGGGGTCCAGGCATTTTCAGGGCCCACAGACAGCACTGAGAACCCCTGAACTAGAGTGGGGGGGGGCCCAGGTAGGAAATGCCTCAGGACTGTGGGTTGTCCAGTCTGCCCACCCGTATGGAGTGAAGTCAGAGGGAAGCCATCTATACACAAGGACTGCAATCTGGGTGTGGCCAGGGTCTAGTAAAACTTTATGTCTGGACATGGAAATTCTGATTCCGTGCAATTTTTCACGTGTCATGAAATATCTTGATTTTCTTTAACCCCACCCCCACCCCCCTTCCCACCAAAGATTTAAAATATAAAACCCATTCTTAGCTCTCAGTGCTTACATAAAAGGGTAAACAGCTGACTTTGGTCTAATACTATAGTCTCCTATCCAGGTGTGTGTGTGTGTGTGGGGCGGGGTGGGGGGGGCGTTACAGGGGAGGTTAACTTTACTTTTCTGCATGCTTGAAAATGTCTTCAGTTTGTTCTTACTCTTACAGTAAGGCTAAATTTAGTATTTTGGTGTGGAAATAATTTTCTTAGGACCAGGGCTCCATTGTCATCTGGCATTCATAGAATTGATGAAAATTCTGATGCAGTCAGAACCTTAAAGATTTATTTTTATTGGTTTTGACAGAGGGAGAGGGAGAGATACAGAGACAGAGAGAAGGAGGAGGGCCCATAACAGTCTCCATAGTTGCACATCATTGGTTTTTCCACATAATTTCATTCCACAGGTAGGCGCAGTGCTGCACAGGGCAGGAACTGGACTGGGGTCTCACCCTGGTGAGAACCTAACTGGGGGCACTCCCCAGTTCAGCATATGGGTCTGCACAGGCTGGGGCTGGGATTTGATCCTTGGCCTCCGGGGCTGCAAAGTGAGCGCTTAACCCACTGAACCATCCTGGCTTCCCCACAATCAGAATCTTAATCCTTCATAGAGGTCCATGGTGCTGCCCCTGTCCTCCTGTCCTCTCTGTGGGCAGGATTTCTGGAGGCCAGAGCATGTTATGGCTCAGTGCATTCCTGTTATGTGCTCTCAGATTCCTTCCCCTTAAAGAGGCATGTCCTCAGCTGTTTCCTATCATTATTTCTTTGGTAATGTCTTTGCCTTTGTATGATGGTGAGTTTTTGGTTTGATTCTCCAGAACTTAGTTTTATCTTATTTTAAAATGTTTGGACTTTTATGCTCTCATCTTGAATTTTTCTCCTCTACTGAAACCAGGCTTGCTTCTAATCCCGTTTCTCTTTTGTAGCACCCTTCTTTGTTCCATGTCTGTATCTCCTGATGTCTTTAAGTAGGGGTTCATGGAATTCTCTGTACTCATACTGGGATATGTGCTTGTTCACACTTGTTTTCCTCTAAGAATTCCTGTCCTCTTCCTGTGATTGCAGCTCAGCTAGACAAGGTTCCCTGGGGGCTGGTGGTCTTCCTTGGCCACTGGTGTGTACAGGGAGGTCAGGGCTATTGACCCTGCACCCTGCTCCATGCCCTCCCTTGCCGAGCTGTTCCAGCTGGCTGGGCCCACAGGCCCACAGTACCTGTGGGAACTTTCACAGGCTGTGCCTTTTTCCACTTGGATTCTATTTCTGATCCATATGAGTCCAGTAAAAATGCCTTTTGATTCCCCATAGTTTCTTCTTATTAGCTTGAAAAGGCAGGATCAGGCGAAAATTCCTAGGATTTTTGCTAAGCTACAGGCATTACAATTGTGTCTGTCACCTTCCTGCATCAGACGTTGTTTTGGAGGAGCCTATTTCACTTGTGTCATGTCTACTGCCCATGTAGAAGGGGCTTGCAGTATGATAGTGTATGCAGAGAAGGGAAGGCAGTGTGATATTTGGGATGGTTGGCTTAGACAAAGGCTCTGCATGTGCTTATTGGGATGTGGGTGGCAGCTGCAGCTGATGACAACTCTCACACTTGAACAGTTTGAAGCACCTTTGGGAAAGAATACATCCTTGTCCAGAGGCCTCTTTGTCATGTTTGTCCTGCTAGCCCTTAAACAGTTGTCTCTGCAAGCCCATAGATGCAGGGTCGTCCTAGGGCAGGTGGAAAGAAGGTGGGCATCACATGGAACTTCTGTGGGCTGTGGACCACTTGCAATGTGGACAGGTATAGGGCTCGATGGCCTCTCTTGCCCTGTGGGACACAGGGCTAGCTGCAGATGGCAGTTGGATTTTCATTTGAGCTCTGACAGGTGGCTGCTAGGTGATTGTCAAATTCCTTGAGCCAGCAGCGTAGGTACCATGCCTTCATTTCAGGGAATGTGACATCTCTTTTTAAAAACCTTGCCTCACCCCAGACTCTTGAGTACTTTCCCCAGTGGTCTCCATGCTCCCAACAGCCTGCAAAGCTGGAACAGCTGTCATTCTTTTTGGCAGTGCAGGAATTAAGGCCTGCATCCATCAGCTTGTCCCCATGCAGGAGCTGGTCATTGACCAAGGAAGGGCTCAGACCATATCCTTGGCCAACTTTGCACTGCTCTGCAGACATTTCCCAGGTGCATGGTGTCAAGTCTGTGCGTGTCCCAGTGCACTGTGGAGTGTTTCATTCTGATACGAACTAGAGTATCCTTGAGTTTACAGTGGATTTCTTTTGATACTGGAGGGGATTCAGGCTGTACTTACATACAGTATATCTGATCAGGGACAGCCAGGTCACGTCCTTAGAGAAAATGGTCTTTTGGGGGTGAGAACTGATGGTCAGCTGTGGAGCACGTCGATCAGAAAGCCCCAAAGCCCAGGTTCAGACAGTTTCGGAACCTTTGCTAAAAGGGAGGACTGCCAGCCATGTAGACTTTCCACTGTGACTGCTGTTGGGCATTCCTCCCCTCTTTCTAGGTTTAACAGTGAATACCCAACATTGAGCAGGGAGGCTTGGGTATCACAGCAGCTCCCACCCTCATACTAGGTCCTCAGAAGAAGCATTGCCCTAGAGCCTGGCTTCTGACGTGAGTAGTAAGCCCTTCTAGGAGGCCT
Source organism: Craseonycteris thonglongyai (assembly GCA_004027555.1). NCBI lineage: Eukaryota > Metazoa > Chordata > Mammalia > Chiroptera > Craseonycteridae > Craseonycteris > Craseonycteris thonglongyai. The sequence continues at coordinate 58,669 of PVKE010004090.1, forward strand.
CACAGTGTTGATGAGAGACTGGTGGTCCCACTTCATCTACATCAGGGGTGTCCTAATCTTCTGGCTTCCCTGAGCCACACTGGAAGAAGAATTGTCTTGGATCACACATAAAATACACTAACACTAATGATAGCTGGTGTGCTTAAAAAAAAAAATAAAATCACAAAACAGTCTCATAATGTTTTAAGAAAGTTTATGAATTTGTGTTGGGCCACATTCAAAGCTGTCCTGGGCTGCATGTGGCCTGTGGGCCACAGGTTGGACATGCTTGTCCCTAGGCTTTGGTGAGCAGAGCTTTTCCAGCACAGCTATGTATCTGCTTCAGAATTCAGCCCAGCTATAAAGCCTACTTGTAAAACAACCTCTCTCTCTCTAGTCTCTGAGGGCTCTTTGAAAATGGAGGAAATCCTGGATGAGGAAGCTCAGAATTCACATCACCATTTCCTCTGGTCCCATAGCTTCTGTGGTTGTTTTTTAAGATAATTAGGCTTTGGGGATTGTGACAGTTGTTGTAGACACATCATATTCACTTCATGCTGTCCGATAGCCATTGTGCTGCCTTTCCCAGGGGAGAGAGGTAGGAGTGAGAGAAGGAGGCAGGCCTTTCAGTTGGGAGTCTCAAAACTCTACTTTGAATAGAGAGCTCTCCCAGCAGAGCCAAGTCAGAGGACACCGAGTGAAATCAGTTGTTTGAAGAATGAAGTGGCTGTTCATGTGCTCTCCTGGTCAAAATGCCGTAAATTGGGCTGTGAGATCAGGTCCAGGAACCACAGGGTCCATGCTGTTGTTACTCCTGGGCTGTTCCCAGTGTTTCCTGCATGTTCTTCACAGACTCACATATTTTCACATTCAGGAGCTGGAGGATTGAATGTCCCATGACCACTTTGCTCAGTTTTTCTATCATGAACAGCAGTCAGGATTTTAAAAAAATTTAACTTCTGGATAATCTTTAAATTTCTGCTGAGACATTGCTGAGGAGTTCCTAGACAACCATGAGTTTCAACAGCTATCCCCGAATCAGACTCTGAGATGCCATACCTTTAGGCTGAGATGTTACAGTTCTATAGTGGAAAATTGGAGGAGAATTTATAGTTTCAAGTAGAGATATAAAAATGTCATTTCTGGCCTCAGCCATTGGAGTGTGTAGATGGAAATAACCTGTTCACCTGTGTTGTGTGTTGAGGGAGACAGTGTAAGGAAGTGAATAAAATTGGTTAGCCTTGTACCTCTCCCCAAAATAAATTTATATGTGTTCTTAGGTTATTTAAGCACCAAGAGGATACTTTGTGATATTTTATCATTTAATACGGAAAAATGAGACAGGATCTCCAGAAGGCATGGTTTTCAGCACACAGGAAACAGGAAGAGTAGGGAATTGCCTCTTATAGAATACTTTTGAATGTGTGTTCTATTTTATTTTTTTATTTTTTTGAATGTGTATTTTAAAAGCCACACTTCATACATAATAGAGGTTGTTTAATTCTAGGTGAGTTCGTTATAAAAATTACTCATCCAAAATGGCAAAACATGAAAGCATGTGACTATGGGAAAAGGAGATGAAACTATGCATGTAATTTGGTTTGTATATCTTCTAACTTTGACAGTGAGTATAATGCATGAAAAGGAAGACAGTGACTTTTAGGAAGATGGAGTAGATGTACTTTTCCCCATTTCTCCTGCTAAGTGCAACTAAAATCCCAGTTGTGATGCATGGAACAAGCACAGGAGGACTGGGAAGTGGAGAGAGAGGTGACCTCTGTTACAGGAATGTCTGTGTCATGGTCTTCTCAGATTAGTGTGGCCACAGGTGAAGTGGAAGGAAATTGATTCTTTGCACAAGTCCCAGACATGGGTCACTGTGTGCCACGCAGGGCTAATGGGGAAAACACCAACGTGTTCAGGAGCACAAGACAAGAACGAGAGGAATTTTAATTTAGCCAGAATCTTTGTTGGAGTTTCTACAGGAAGGCAAGGCAGGACAGAGTGAACAGTTTAGGATTGGTTAATTTGAATAATTCTGCAGACTGTGGAGGTATAGGGTGGTAGGCTGTATTGCCTAGTGACTGGGACAGTTTATGTTAGGGGAAATGATTTGCTTGTGTGTGAGTGAGGTGGGGGGTGGTGTGTGGTTTTGTGTGTGAAAGCCAAGCCCACTTCATGAGCACTTTGCTGTCTCTAAGAAAGGGCTAGTACTGGGAGGGTCATCCTCTTTCAAACAGCAGAGTTTTTTAAGATGTCAAAACATCATTAAAAAAAACAAAACCTTGATGAATGCAGTGTATGTCCTGTATTTCCTGGGACATGCAGGTCTGGTTTAAAAGGTAGTAATTGGGCATCAATGCTGCCTGGGCATTCTCTGAGGACTCCCACAGAGGCATCACATGGCTGCCTTCTGAACATTTTTATTAGGTAGAATTGGGTGAATTGGGTGTGTTGGTGCTTTCTGAAAAGGATAATGATGCTCACCTGACCTTCTGTTTGGCCATTGTGGGAAGGGAGCTGGTTTTCCAGGTGGTGAGTGCTACTGAGGGCAAGCAAGGCCAAGAGTGGTAGATGAGATCTATAGGCCCTGAGGGGCAGTCATGCACGCTGCATGTGACCTTGCCCATGTGGGAGGGCTATCACAGAGCATATTTGGCCCAACCCTGAAGAGAAGGGCCAGAGCTGCTGGGACCGAGCGTGGAATTCAAGGTGTGGCCACTGGCCACTACTGTTCAGAAGCATGGCCATGACCTTTGTAGGTTGAGATATGCTTGTTCCAGCACGTACTCCATCATGTAGTGTGGATGTTGTTCCTGCTAGTGTTGACTACCTGAGTGGTACATCCTAAGCTGTCTCTTTCTGGGTGCCAGTTAGAACAGGTGGTTAGGTTGGTTCATTCTGTTGCATGAGTTTGAGATTGCCTGGGTTTTGTTTAGTTCAACAAATCTAAACCTTCTCTGTCCTCTCTTTGGAAGCAGACTGTTGATGATGAAGCGATGGCTGTATAAATGAAGATCAAGTGAGGGGAGAAGAACGATGCCCAAGGGTGGGTGTTCTAAAACACCACAGCAAGAAGAATTTTCTCTCAGCAACGACATGGTGGAGAAACAAACGGGGAAAAAGGTAACACCTGCTCTGACTCTTCTTCCTCCTCCTCGTTTTCCCCTTCTTACTCTCCTCTCCTTTTCATACATACCTATCCTCAGCATATTTACCATGTCTTAATAGGGATAAGGGCAGAGAATGTTGCCTTGACCACTCTGGTTGTCTGTCTCTGCAGAAGTAATGTCTGTTCTCTGTCCCTTTTTTGTTAGACCTCCCTCTGCAGCCAGCATTGGGGAAGGTACTATTGGGTGGGTATGGAGAGAAGTGATCTTGCCAGAGAGGTCTTGTGTGGTGAACATAAATGCCATCCAAAGAGGTCTTGCTTTCTTTTGAGGATGTATTTATTATTTGGGGCCCAAAGTTAGGCTTTAATAGGTTTATGTTTAAGATAACCTCGATTTGGCCCCACATTTCTGTCCCCCAAACCACAGAATTTCTGTGTGGTTTCAGTAAGACTGACTCTGACATTTAACCATATTTGAGTTATCATGACTAGTAACACTGCTGGATAATGTAAATTCTAACTTGGCTTGTTCTCAATGTGGATAGGAAAATGGAGTGTAGTTCTAAAACTACTGTATGTTATTAATGTGCTGTTAACACTGGACTCTGGCATGCATACTTCTAGACCTACAGTGTGGGGTGGCTTGTGTTCTGGGGAGTGCACTTCCCATTCTGCACTGTGGGATGACACACTGCACTTCCCGTCCTGCATTGTGGAGAGACACTGGGTTCTAGGGTACATACTTCCTTCCTGTCTTGCACTGTGGGGTGACACTGCTCTGGGGAGTGTACTTCCCTTCCTGAGTGTGGGGTGACACTGCTCTGGGGAATGTACTTTCTTGCTGTCTTGAAGTGTGGGGTGACACTGGGCTCTGGGGAATGTACGTTCTGACTTGCAGACTGGCGTGACACTGTGCTCTGGGCAGTGCACTTCCCTTCCTGCAGGGTGGGTAACACTGGGCTCTGAGGTGTGCTCTTCCTGTCCTGCAGTGTGAGCATGGACTTGGAATCAGACAGAAGGAGACAGGCTCTGCCATGTGTTTCTTTGTGACTGAATAAGTCAATTACAGTGAGACTAATTCCCTCATCTCTACAGTAGGAATAAGAACATCTCATGCAATTGGTGGTAAGGTAGGGTAGTAACAGTGCTGGCTTGCCCATGGGGTGGCTCACCCTGTTGTCATCATTCTTTAATCCTGATGTTTCTTGACTCCTTTCCCTGTCTCCCTGGATGCCCATGTGACAGGCAAGTCACACCAGTCTGACTCAGCCTCAGGCCTCAGTGCTCAGGGGTCACCCTTGCAGTTCCAGGTTACCAGTCCTTCAAGCTGCTTCTCCCTGAGCTCCTGTCAGCTCCTGTCTGTCCTGACACTTGGGTATGATGGAAGCTCTAGGACTATTGCCTGTCCGATCTTTGCTGCTTCTTCCTGCAGCTGATTAGTTCATTCATCTAGCATCTCTGATGATACCCAGGGTTTGGTGGGATGTGAGTAGCTTATTTCCCAAATGAGAAAATTAGCAAGTACATAGCCATGTATTCATTTAGTTTAGGTTAAACTTGAAGTAGTTCATGAATATAGACATGCTTAGGTGCTTGCTAGAATGAGCTGGAAGGCCTTGGAAACACTGATGCCTGGGCAGTTGTGTCTACACATTCTGCCCCACTTGCTCTGTCCCCTCGTGCTCATGCATTGTGCAGGAAGGGGTGGAAATGATAGCATGGAGCTGTGGGCAGGCAGAGGGTTAAGCTTGGTCTGAGCACGCATGGGGAGGTACAAGTGTCTGAGGCCTCTGGACAGTCTGGGTTCAGCTTGGGATGGACATGTACTGCCCCAGGTCTGTTTGGATTTTCCTTGCAAGAGGATTGTGTAGCTGTGCACACAGGATCGGGGAGAGGCCCACCTCTGCCTCACTCCTGTGCTCCAGGGCCATGTAACCCCACCCAGGTGCTTTTTCTGCCTCTAGGCTGGGTCCTCAGGAGCTGGGTCCTCAGGCTGCTGTCCCCACTGGCCTACTTTCTCAGTCTGTGTGGGTCTTGGGAATCTCCTTTCTCAGTCTTTGTCTCATTCCTGCAGTCAGTTAGTATTCTCTACAGGAAATGTTTGCAGTCATGCAAGACTACATACTTTACAAGTGTGATGTCGCATGTTATCTATTGAAAATTTCATACCCTTTGGTGCCATGACACCACATGACATTTGCCTTTAAGCTCCTCACTTCACAACCTACTTGTAGGAACGGAACTTGGTGTTAAGTGAGGAGTGCCTGTATGCTGGGCCCTCACTAGGCATTATTACGCAAATGATGACACCCTCAGATGTTCAAATCAGATTTTACAAGTGAAGGCATGTCAGGCCTTTGAGAAATAAGAGACACAAAGGTTGGAAAATAAGGAGTGAAGCTATCTTTCTCCTACACAACATGATCATCTATGGAGAAAATTCTACAAAATCAGCATAAAAGCTTCAAGAACTAAGGAGTGAGTTTAGCAAGGTTATACAATACAGAGCCAGTATGCAAAGTATATTTCTAAATACTATTAAACAATTGGTTATTAAAATTTTTAAATATACTTTTAGTAGCATCAAAATATGGATTATTTAGAGGTAAATTTGAGGAAAGACCTCTACCTTGAAAGCTACAGAACATTGCTGAGAGAAATTAGGCATGCCTAAACAAATGGAGAGTTATACCATGTGCACTTGTCAGAAAACTCTCAATATTGTTTAGATACCATCTCTCCCTCAATTGATATGTAGATTCAGTATAATGGCACTCAAAATCATTGTGGGCTTTTTGGTAAGAATTGATAAACTTATTCCAAATTCATATGGAAATTCAAAGTACCCAGATATTTGCCTAGGACAGGCATATCAATGAATGGAATAGAATCCACAGATAGACCCCGCACACGTGTAATCAGTGTTTTCAACAAAGATGCTGAGGCAGCTCAGTTGGAAAAGGGTAATCTTTTCAACAAATGGAGGTCAAACAGTTGGATTCATATTTTTACGCTGTTTTAAATGGTTGATATAATTTTATTCCTATTGGATTCTTTCGCTGTTTATAGAAAAGAGTTACTTAACCATAGTTAAATGTTTCAAGCGGTCTGTGACCCTCTTCCAAAAAGCAACTTTCTTTTTCCCTCCATGTGGAAAGCATGGTGTGATGGCAGATTACAAGCTGGTCTTCTCTTTGTATATGATGTGTGCAGAACCCCCTCCTCAACTTTTTGTGAGAAGACGCGGGGCCAACTGAGTCAACACCTGGTGGTTGTTCCATGTTAGCTGTTACCAGCCTGGAAGTTTTTATGGCATATCAAGGTCTGACATGGTTAATAAGGTTGAACTTGTTTTAGGTATTCTTTTAGCATTTATTCTAAAGGAAATGAAATGTGTACAGTTGGTTCCTGTTACGATTTCTATTTTACTAGTGAGGAAAGCTCAGCTCTGCCCCAGCCCAGATGCTCAACAATGTTCTAAATCCCAGGTCTGCCCTGAGAACCATGTTCCCACAGTGCAGTACAGGTGTTTGCCCTCCCCTGTACAGCTAGTAAGGTGAGGAGCTGGGATTTTTAAACTTGTTGCCAAATTTTTTAGTGAAATATAAATGCACATCATATCTTATATTTCATTTTTAAAACCTGGGATAATCTCCATCCAGATAAAAATACACCAACATTGCCAGTCTCCTGGGAACGTTCCTGTGCAGTCTGCAGTAGCACTTCTAACCAAAGTGACCTCTGTTCTGACATCTATCACTGTTGATAAGTTTTTACTATTGGGATTTACATGAGGGATTCAGTTGTTCACATTACACCAGATTTACAGGTTTTTTTCTTATTATCAGTTCTCTTCCTCTATTCTGTAGTATGAATGCTCAGCAATTTATTTACCCATTCTTCTGCTGATGAACATTTGGCTTCCTTCCAGTTTGGGATATAATAATGACATGAACATATGCATATTGGGTTTTTCCACAATGCTAGATATGTTTTAATAGTTTTGTCAAAGTTTTATACCAGTTCTGCAGTTGCAGAAGCTGTGAGAGTTAGGTTTACCCACATTCTTCCCAATACTTGGTGGTATTGGTTTAATTTTAGTCACGCTAGTGGGTGTGTAGTGGTATCCGTGGCTCTATTTGTGTTTTTCTGTTTGCCTGCTAGTCATGAAGATGTTTTCCTGTACTATCTCCTAAAAGCTTTTAGTCTGTGATTCATCTGGAATTAATTTTTGGTTTGTGGTACAAGGTATGGGTCAAGGTTTATCTTCTTTCCTATGGATGTCCACATGGTCATTGTCACTTACTGAAAAGACCCCCTTGTACCCCACTGTGTTGCAGCAGAGCCTTTGTCACCAGCTAGGTGGGGTTCCAAATCGTGCTCTTTGTTCTGAACTTTTGGTCCTTAGTTCAGGACCACCTGTTGCAAAAACAGTAATTTTATAGTCTTGATCAAGTAGTTTAATTTGCTGAATTTTTCTGTTTTTCAGAATTCTTGTTGCTGTCTTTGACCCTTTGCTTTTCCACCTACATTTTGAATAAGCTGGTTGATTTCCACAAAAATTCTGCTAGATTTTTGTTTGGGTTACTTTGAATGTAAATATCAATTTGGGGAGAATTGCCATATTAACAATAGGAGTTTTCTTACCATGAACATATCCCTTCGTTTTTATTTTATTTCCTTTCAGTAAGGTTTTTTAATTGTTTGTATAGAGGGCCTAAACATCTTTTGTTAGATTTATTCCTATGATGTATTTTGATAGTTATATGATATTTTATTTATTTGTTTTATTTTTCTACTCACCCCAGTTATATGATGTTTTAATATCATTTAATTGTTTCTAGTAAATAGAAATCAATTACTTCATGTGTCTAGTAGCTTTTTAAATTCACATACTAATTTGAATTCTTTAATTGTGTATCCCTTTGGGTTTTTCAGGTATACTTTCTATCATCCTAAGAATCATACTTTGTTATCCCTTGGGGTTAAGGTGGGGAAGGAAAAGGAGGGATTGAGCCAGATGTAGTTTACAGAGGGTACTTTATTTTTGTGGCTCAGAATTGTCATGATGTGATTACTGATGCATCAACACTTCTGCTTCTGGAGATATAACAGGAGAGTGGTCCTTATTGTTGCGTATACCAGTATCTTTTTTATTTTTATGGAATGTTCCATTTATACCTTCACTGGAATTAATGTATCCATTTGCCTTTTAATGGGCATTTGTATTTTTTATTTTCTTTTTTACTATTATGAACAAAACTTTTGTGAACATCATTGTGCTAGTTTGTGAACCTATGCATTCATTTCATTAACATTCTTTTTTTTTTATCTTTTCACATTTATAGAGAGAAATTATCTTTTTGTCTTCAGTGCATATTTATTTCTATTTTACTTTTTGACAGATAGAGAGAGAGACAGAGACAGAGACAGTTAGAGAACCGAACTGTGGGAACTCCCCAGTTCAGCACGTGGGTCCTGCCTGGGCCGGAGCCGGGATTCGATCCTCGGTCCTCA